>WAAF01015414.1:75718-101664 GCA_013400475.1 Tricholaema leucomelas
TTGTGCCAGGGGAGGTCTAGGCTGGATGTTAGGAGGAAGTTCTTCACAGAGAGAGTGATTGGCATTGGAATGGGCTGCCCAGGGAGGTGGTGGAGTCACTGTCCCTGGAGGTGTTCAGGAAAAGCCTGGATGAGGCACTTAGTGCCATGGTCTGGTTGACTGGCCAGGGCTGGGTGCTAGGTTGGACTGGCAGATCTTGGAGGTCTCTTCCAACCTGGTTGATTCTATTCTATTCTATTCTATTCTATTCTCAAAAGCAGCCTGTGGGGCACCCCCGAGCCCAGCCTGGTGCAGCAGTGATGCCTTCTCTCATCTGACAGAATCCCACAGTCTCAGCATGGTGGGGGTTAGAAGGAACCTCTGGAGATCATCTTGTCCCACCCCACTGCTAAAGCAGAGTCAGCCACAGCAGGATCACAGCATCCAGGTGGGTTTGGAAACTCTTCAGAGGAGTAGACTCCACAACCTCTCTGGGCAACCTGCTCTAAGGTTCTGCTCTGTCTCCACAAAATGCTTCTTAGGTGTGGGGAACACCTAGAGGGGAACAATATCCATTAGAAGGTCCCATGCAGCATGGTGGTACCTTCCTCAGCATGCAGACATGACTGATTCATAGAATCATAGAATGGTTTAGGTTGGAAGGGACCTCAAGGATCATCCAGCTCCAACCCCCTGCCATAGGCAGGGACACCTCCCACTAGAGCAGGTTGCTCAAGGCCTCATCCAGCCTGGCCTTACACACCTCCAGGGAGGAAGCATCCACAACCTCCCTGGGCAACCTGTGCCAGTGTCTCACCACCCTCACTGTAAAGAACTTTCTCCTAACATCCAGTCTAAATCTCCCCTCTGCCAGCTTAAACCCATTCCCCCTCATCCTGACATTACCAGACCTTGTCAGTAGTCCCTCCCCAGCCTTCCTGTAGGTTTCATGTGCAAACTGCTTTGCCTGGTTGCAGTAAGGACATTTGTTAGGACTTCTGCCCCTTTTAAGGGTCGAAGATGTGCCCCTAGGAAACAGCAAAAAGGCTAATGGGAGGGGAGAGCACTGCTTGTCCTTTGGTCAGGGTCAGGGACTGGCCCTTTCCTTGCTCAGAATAGAAAGGAAATTAAAATTGATGTGGTGTGGGGCTTGGAGAAATGGTCATGACTTACAAAGAGTTCAGGGGTCAGGTCTCCAGGCACAGCTGGTCAGGTATGGAGAGGCCAGGATGGATCTCTGCCTTGCTGCTGCTTATAGGTAACAAGTGGTAGAACAACAGGAAATGGCCTCCAGTTGCACCAGGGGAGGTTTAGGTTGGACATGAGGAACAATTTCTTCACTGAAAAGAGTGGTTAAGCCCTGAACCAGGCTGCCCAGGGCAGTGCTCTGCTGGAGTGCCTGCTCCTGGAAGCATTCAGAAGAGTGTGTCTAGCAGATCTCCTCTATCCTCTGCTCTGCCCTGGTGAGATCCTGTCTTGAGTACTGCCTTCAGTTTGGGGCTCCCCAGTTTGAGAGGGACAGGAATCTGCTGGAGAGAGTCCAACAGAAGGCTAGAAGGATGATGAGGGGACTGGAGCACTGCCTGATGAGGAGAGGCTGAGGGACCTGGGGCTTTGTAGTCTGGAGAAGAGAACACTGAGAGGGGATTGAATCTATCTGAGGGCTGGGGGTCAGGAGTGGGACAGGCTCTGCTCACTGCTCCCTGGGATAGGACAAGGAGCAATGGATGGAAGCTGCAGCACAGGAGGTTCCAGCTCAACACAAGGGGGGACTTCTTGACTGGAAGGGTCCCAGAGCACTGGCACAGGCTGCCCAGAGAGGCTGTGGAGTCTCCTTCTCTGGAGCCTTCCAAGGCCTGTCTGGATGTGTTGCTGTGTGACCTGAGCTAGATTGCATGGTCCTGCTGTGGCAGCGGGATTGGACTGGATGATCTCTTTGTGTCCCTTCCAACTCCTAACATCCTGTGATCCTGTGGTTTTGTGGTGTGGTGACCTGGCAGTGCTGGGCTAAAGTTTGGACTTGATAAATTCCAAGGTCTTTTCCTACCTAAACCATTCTGTGATTCTTCTGTTCTCTAATACCACTGCTGATCAGCCTGACGACGCCAGGTCATGCCATGCAGGCTCTCAGCCTGCTGCAAACACCAGACCAAGCCAGGTAAACCATGCTGGAGCCCTGTAGCAGTGCCTTTAACCACCCAGCTGCAGTTAGCTTGTGCAGCTCAGCTGATGGGTGGTATCTGCTTAAACCAGACTAACACAAACTCGCCCAACATCCTCAAAGTGACACTTGAAAGGAGCTTTCAGCTCCTGTCTCTCTGGAGGCTGGGCTTGTAAACTGGCAGTAGATGCTGGACTCACATCTAGGCTGCTAAACTACTACAAGCCCATCCAGGCAGCAGCGTGCACCATGATTAATTGCCTTGCTTTAAAACTCCTATTTATAGACAAGCTCTACAAGCACTGTGCCAGTGATAACGTGCTTGGCCAGGCTCCTCAGCAGCGCCACAAAGCTCAGCAGCTAATCCCATTAGCCTCAGGCCATCCCCAGGGATGCTGAGCAGCATCAGTTCCTTGTCCAGGCCACTCTGTTACCTCCCCCTCCTCTCTCTGTGGTCTCTCCAAGGACCACTTCAGCCTCTCTGGGGCTCAGTGGGGAATGTTAGGGTTGGTGGAGTAGCTGTGTGAGATGTAAAGAGCTTTATACAGAGCTTGGTGCCTCCAGGGAGCTGACAACAGGACCCAGGGGCATGTGTGATCCTTGACCTCACATCACCCCAGAGCTGACACTGGAATCCAGCAGCGTTTGAGTTCCCTGGAGGTTCAAGTACCAACCCTTGGCTTCTTCATGCTTTGCCTGGAGTCAGTGCTGGGGAAATGAGCCTGCAAAGATGCTGGAGACCCACTGCAGCTCCAGATTTCAGCAAGCAGCTGAGAGTGCTGCGTTTGGGTAGCAGCTCCCCACATCAAACAGCTTTTGACCTCACAAACATTTTTCTTTACCCTACACTTTTCTTCAAAACAAGAAGGGTGGGGGGAGGAAAGACCAAGAGAGAAATCCTTTCCATTCCCTCTGCTTTTATTCTCTCCCAAGCCCCAGATCTTATCAACAAAGCCTCCTTCCTTTCTGGGCAGCCTGCGGGATGCTGAGTGACAGCAGAGGGGATGAAAAGGACAGGTCCCTTTGACTGCCAGCAGCTGAGATGTGCCACAGACCCTCCCGAGTTGATTTGTACAACATGGGCTTCTTCTTCCCTTTCCACTGGGCTGGCTCCTGCTCCTGGGGGCATGTGGGACGTGGATGCCAAGGCAAACCTGAGCTACCAGGCAAGGATTGAATTATAGAATCATAGAATCGTTTTGGTTGGAAAAGACCTTTAAGATCAACAAATCCAACTGTTAAACCCAACACTGCCAGGTCACCACTAAATCATGTCCCTCAGCATCACATCTACATAGCTTTTAAACCCTTCCAGGCATGAGGGCTCCACCACTGCCCTGGGCAGCCTGTTCCAAGCCTTGACAACCCTTTTGGGAAAGAAATTGTTCCTCGTGTCCAACCTAAACCTCCCCTGGTGCAACTTGTTTCCTCTTCTCATATCACTTGTGGCTGGGGAGAAGAGACCAACCTCCACCTCACCCCAATTTTCTTTCAGGCAGTTGCAGAGAGCAAGGTCTTCCTCAAGCCTCCTTTTCCAGGCTAAACAATCCCAGCTCACCGAGTTGCTCCTTACAAGACCTGTGATCTAGACCCTCACCCAGCTTTTTTACCCCTTCTCTGCAACCTCAATATCCTCCTTGTAGTGAATGGCCCAAAACTCAGCGCAGTAGTCGAGGATGCAAGCAGACAGCTTGTGCTGAGGGAGGGGTGAAGGGTACCACTGCTGGAGAGCCTCCTACATCCCACACCCCTGCACTCTCCTCTGACTGCCTCAGCCTTTGAGCAGCACTGGGACAGGGGCGATGGCAGGGAGGGGAGCAGTGGCTGCTGGACTGTGTGGGTCTGGTCAAGGTAGTGCACAGGAATATGATGAGAGAACTGGAGCCCTGCCTGATGGGGAGAGCCTGAGGGACCTGGGCCTGTTTAGTCAGGAGAAGAGAAGACTGAGAGGGGATTGAATCAATGTCTATAACTATCTGAGGGCTGGGGGTCAGGAGTGGGGGACAGGCTCTGCTCACTGCTCCCTGGGATAGGACAAGCAGCAATGGATGGAAGCTGCAGCACAGGAGGTTCCAGCTCATCACAAGGGGGAACTTCTTGACTGCAAGGGTCCCAGAGCACTGGAACAGGTTCCCCAGAGAGATTGTGGAGTCTCCTTCTCTGGCACCTTTCAAGGCCTGTCTGGATGTGTTGCTGTGTGACCTGAGCTAGATTGTCTGGTCCTGCTCTGGCAGCGAGGTTGGACTGGATAATTCTTGTGGTCCCTTCCAACCCTGACTGATTCTATGATCTCTTTGAGTCCCTTCCAACCCCTCACATCCTGTGACCCTGTGATCTTCAGACCTGCCTGCCCACAGATTTGTCACCAGCAGCTCCCACCCCTTCCTAGCTGGTGGGGGCTGCTGATTCCCCTCCAGAGCTGCATTTCCACCCCATGGGTTTGCAGTAAATAACTAACCTGTGTTTATAGCCTTTGGCTTCAGTAGGATGTGAACGTGTTTGGTGGGGAGCAATCCTCCCCCTCATGCACACAGAGGGACAGGGACAGGCTGGGGAGGGAGAATTTCCACAGGCACACAAAACAATCCCTATTTTGTCTCCAAAGACAGACCCCACTGTTGGGTTTCCTGGGGTCACACAGCTGCAGGAACATGTGGAAAAGAAATGTATCTGTGCTCAGCACTGGACATACATGTAATTCAATATATTGCTCCCATGTGCAAGAAATCCACCAACCTGGCCCCATTTCAAATTGCTGGGAAGTGCAGAGTGTCAGGGACAGAGGCAGACTCGCTCCTAATCCCATCCTGGGCTTTGCTTTAATTGGGTTGAGATGTGAGAGGTGAGGGAGGGTGCAGGGAGCTCTCAGGGCAGTGGAGTGGAGAGAACTCAGGCACCGGTGCTCAGTGACACCTCACTGGTGACAGCACACCCTGTTGAACAGCACCAGAGAGGTGCCACGAGGACCATCAGGTCATGGGATGAGTGTTCCTGGAGCAAGGATATGGCAAAGTCCCTGCTCTTCTAACTCCTGCCCAACGTCCTGCTGCAGTCAAAACAAAAAGGGCTTCACCCTTTCAGCATGGCACTAAGAGAAGCCTTTTCCCTAGGATTTTGTTCTCCATGGATCACTTCCCCCCCTGCAGACCCACACCCCAAAGTCCTGCTAGTCAAAGCAAAAAGGGCTTCACCCTGGCTTTCAGCATGGCACTAGAAGAAGCCTTTTCCCTAGGATTTTGTTCCCCATGGATCACCTTCCCCCCTGCAGACCCACACCCCAACATCCTGCTACAGTCAAAGCCAAAAGGGCTTCACTGTGACTTTCAGCATGGCACTAAAAGAAGCCTTTTCCCTAGGATTTTGTTCTCCATGGATCACTTCCCCCCCTGCAGACCCACACCTCAAAGTCCTGCTAGTCAAAGCAAAAAGGGCTTCACCCTGGCTTTCAGCATGGCACTAGAAGAAGCCTTTTCCCTAGGATGTTGTTCCCCATGGATCACTTTCCCCCCTGCAGACCCACACCCCAACATCCTGCTACAGTCAAAGCAAAAAGGGCTTCACCCTGGCTTTCAGCATGGCACTAAGAGAAGCCTTTTCCCTAGGATGTTGTTCCCCATGGATCACTTTCCCCCCTGCAGACCCACACCCCAACATCCTGCTGCAGTCAAAGCAAAAAGGGCTTCACTGTGACTTTCAGCATGGCACTAAGAGAAGCCTTTTCCCTAGGATTTTATTCCCCATGGATCACTTTCCCCCCTGCAGACCCACACCTCCAACACCTTGGCTTCCCACCTGCAGCTTCCTTGGGTGGTGGCTGGCCTGGGCTTGCCAGGAAAAGCCTCTTTGACTTGTGCAGAGTGAAGCAGAGTTACCTCATCGGAGCCTGAAATGGATTTTTCCATTAAGGGAGGATTTTTTTTGGTGTGTCTTGTTTTATTGAAAAGGAATTTGCAGTAATTAGCTCTTACAGGGGATTTTGCTGTTCTCTCTCCTCCTCTAAAGCAGAAAACACTTAGTACAACACATTGTTTAACACGAGCTCCACTCCCAGAGATTCTTCTTGCCTCCTTCTGCAGCGATCAAGCCCTGCCTCTGGACTTCAAGGTCCTAAATCTTCCTGCGGACCTGAGCCCTGCCCTGCTCCCCTCTGCCCGGGTCTACATTTATCTTTCTCCTGCAGCTGGAAATGGAAGAGCTTGTAAATGGAGGCCTTTGGAAGAAAATGTGTTTGATTTTGTTTCCCTGAGCTTTGTGAGGTTGTTGTTGGTAGGACATTCCTGTGGCCACTTCCACGGGAAAGCAGCAGCCCATCACAGAGCCGCCGAGAGCAAATTGTCCCTCCGAGTGCCTTACCCCTTCCCCTGCCTTTGCCTTTGTTAGCCTGGCCTATATTTAGACTGTTGGGCTTCATCTCTCTCGTTGGGGAGCAGGCTGGGAGCAGAGCAATCAATCCCTGCCCGCTGGCTCCGGCTGCCTGCGCTGCGGAAGGGTCGCTGGAGCTGGTGTGGGCAGAGCAGGGGGATCAGAGGGGATGGAACTCAGAGGAGGTGACCAAGCCATCACTTCAGGCTGGGGAAGCAGTGGAGCAGAAGAGAAGAAGTGAAGGGCTTGGATTCCTGCGTCATCCAGATGAGATGTCACAGGAAGAGTCCCCAGGCAGGTGTCTGGAGCTGGCTCCAGCATCCCTGGGAGAGTGCAGGATGTACCCCTCTCGGTGCCTCCCTGGATGGTAGCACTCATGGGGAGGTCAGGATGGCAGAAACACCCCGAGGGGGCTGGTGGAAGGATGTAGAGCAGAGGGACAGCCCTATTTTTGACTCTCTGTGTGTTCCCATAACTCTTCCACATCTCAATTAATGTGAAATAAGAGGCTCTGCAGGACTGAGGGCTCTTCACAGGGCTCCCTCCTCTTGCTTCAGCTCTGCTGTGATGCGCCAGCTCTTGGCATCTCGCTCAGGATATCAAGCACCACATCCAAAGGAAGAAGTTGGTGGTGCTGGCTCTGGCAGCAGACAGAGATATTAATCCTTTGCCACCAAATGACAGGAGGCAGTCTGTACACACACGTTGAGAGCCTGGCTGTCAGGGCTGCTGCTTGGAGCTGACAACACAGCCCTGACACCCATCCCTGCATCAGGATGTGAACCAGGTGCTTAAGCCTCGGTGTAACATTCACACCATCCCAGGCACCTTGTCTCACCCAGCAAGACACAGGCCTTTGTCTGTCTCCTTCCAGCAGCTCCTAGGACTTGCATCCATTAACCCATCCCACTCCAGCACCTCATGAGGAGACCCATCCTCCTTGAACTCCCCATGAGGACCCACCAGTTTGCTCCTCCTCCTCCACGATGGCAAAACTCACCCCATTCACTGCACATTTCCCCTTATCCCAGCCTACGCTTCCCTTTCCTCCTTTCCATGCCTTTGACAGCCTGGATGGGTGGGCAGAAGCCAATGGGGTAAGATTTAACAAGGCCAAGTGCAGGATTCTACTCTTTGGCCTCAGCAACCTCAAGCAGAGCTACAGGCTGGGGACAGAGTGGGTGAGAGCAGCCAGGAAGAAAGGGACCTGGGGGTACTGGTAGAGAGTAGCTGAAGATGAGGCAGCAGTGTGCCCAGGTGGCCAAGAGAGCCAATGGCATCCTGGGCTGGCTCAGGAGCAGTGTGGCCAGCAGGACAAGGGAGGTTATTCTGCCCCTGTGCTCAGCACTGCTCAGGCCACACCTTGAGTGCTGTGTCCAGTTCTGGGCTCCTCAATTCAAGAGAGATGTTGAGGTGCTGGAAGGTGTCCAGAGAAGGGCAGCAAGGCTGGGGAGGGGCCTGGAGCACAGCCCTGTGAGGAGAGGCTGAGGGAGCTGGGGGTGTGCAGCCTGCAGAAGAGGAGGCTCAGGGCAGANGCTAGGTGCTAGGTTGGACTGGATGAGCTTGGAGGTCTCTTTCAACCTGCTTGATTCTATGCTGACCATAAATGGCTCCACTCCCTGCCTGGCTGAGAAGACTCACAGCTGGCTCTTGGTCACTCCTGCTCTTGGCTGGCCCTGTGAGGTGGAGTCAAGTTGTTAATGCAGTTGGGTGCAGAAAGTGTTAGCTTCGTTTGAGTGCAAAGATGGAAATGGCTCTGTGCTGCAAGCTCTTATTATTGTTGCTGTGGTGCAGCCCTTTTAAACTTGACATATAAATCATGCCCTCCAGCTCCTTGATTATGTTCCTGCCTCTCCTCTGAACTCTCTCCAATCCATCAGCATCGTTCCAGGAGCGAGCTCAATATTGCAGGTGCAGCTGGAGGAGCCTTTCGCCAACAGCCTCCGTGCTGGATGCTGTGGTCCAGCGACGTCTGGGCAGCCTGGCTGGTGCAGGGGTGGACCTCGCCAGGGGTGGCAGCTCAGCTGGAGAGACCTCCCCTCAGCCCCGGGCCACGCAGAACTGTATTGCCAGAGCGATTTCAGACAATGCTTTGACGCTAACGGCCTCTCTGGTTGCTCTGTCGTTTCCCATTAGAGGCCCTGGTAACCAGCACTTCATGAGGCTTTGCAGAGTAATTTGTATGTTTAATACACCTCGAAAGCCCACGTTGGGCTGCAATTAAGGCAGGGGGGAGGGAGTGGAGAGAGGAGGAAAAGCCGACCTCCTGCTGGCTGCAGAGAACCTGCTGCTTTCCGCAGCGCTGCTTCCACTGAGGATGCCAGCGAGGCTGGAATTAGAGGCAAAAGCATGATTTGTCATTTGCGAGCACCAGCCAAAGTCTGGGCTGGTGGGAAGAGAAATGGGAGACCTGGGAGCTCCTCATGGGAAATTACCATTTAAAGAGCTGAGCTGGCTTGGCCTGCTGGCAGCTGCAGAGCTGGGCTGGTGGCCGAGAGCTGGGGATGTGGGACCGAAAGGGGGACAAGCGTCCATCGCGCAGGTCGCTGCGGAGGAGGTGCTGCAGTCTGGGCTGGAAAGCAGCTCCGTGCTGCACGTGGGAATAGGAGATGCATTTTCCTGGGCAGCTTTCCTCTCCCTCTTTCATTTCATGCAGATGTTAGAGAAAATAAACAACAGTAGGGAAAATAAACTGCTTAGGCAAAGGCCAGCCCGTCCCTGCTGCGGTCCTCGCAGGGACCAGGTTTTGGAGGCACACGTTGGATCCACTGGCACATGGCAAACCATCCAATGCCACAGTCTCAGGGAGCCCACAGAGCTCTCCTGAATGCTCCTTTCCTCTCCTTCTTTCATTTTATGCAGATGTCAGAGAAAATAAACAACAGCAGGGAAAACAAACCGCTTAGGCAAAGACCAGTCCGTCCCTGCTGCGGTCCTCGCAGGGACTGGGTTTTGGAGGCACACACTGGACCCACTGGCATGTGGCAAACCATCTCAGGGAGCCCACAGAGCTCTCCTTAATGCAGAGAATGCAAGCACTGCCTCACACGAGGAGCTAGGAGCTGCTGGGAGGAGAAGAGTCCTGAGTGAAGTATGCAGGGTGAATTATTCCCTGAGCTCAACACCCATTCTGCTGCTGCTTTTCCACCCCCTTCAGCTAGTGCAGGGCTGGCACCTGGGCTTGAGAATGGCAAAGGCTGAGTCAGGGAATCATAGAACCAGCCAGGGTTGGAAGGGACCACAAGGATTATCTAGTTCCAACTCCATGGCAGGGACACCCTACCCTACATCATGCTGGCCAGAGTCTCATCCAGCCTGGCCTTAAACACCTCCAGCCATGGGGCCTCAACCACCTCCCTGGGCAACCCATTCCAGCCTCTCACCACTCTCATGCTCAACAACTTCCTCCTCACATCCAGGCTGAATCTCCCCACCTCCAGTTTTGCTCCATTCTCCCCTCTCCCTGACAGCCTAAAAAGTCCCTCCCCAGCTTTTTTGTAGCCCCCTTCAGGTCCTGGAAGGCCACAATAAGGTCACCTGGGAGCCTTCTCTTCTCCAGACTGAGCAGCAGGTGAGTGTTCACCTGCACGTTGCCATGGGCAGAATCAGACCTACATCTCCTCCTCCTTTGCCTCTCTCCAGCTGTCCATGGTGCAGGAGTGTGGGGAGGACAGGGCCAGACAGCTTCAGTAGCAAGGAGGCTGCAGCTCACCCGTGCAGCAGCAGAAGGGATTAGTGCAGGAATAAAGCTGAATCCCTCTTGCAAAAACTGGTGCAGATTAACTTCCTTTTCAAAGCTCATCAAAAGGGAGAGGTGTGTGGGAGCCAAGCGTTGCAGGAGCTGTCAGAGACTCTGGCAGTTTCCTTAGGGGCTGCATCAGAGGGTGCCAGCTCCTTCCTCAGCATCCTCACTGAGCTGTGTGGGAATTTGCCTCAGGCAGAGCCGACATGGTTGTTTCAGGAGTTGTCTTGTAGAGTCCATCAGCAAACCCACCAGTGGCTCAGGTGGCTCCTGAGCAGCAGAGGTGTGAGAACGTTCAAAGTCAAGTTGCCATCGAGCCTGGCAAACCCCTGCCAGCTTTAGCCACTGCACCTTCCAGCCCTGCCAGGCTCCCTGGACACTGCTGTTGCCTCCATAATGTGCTTGTCACACCCACGTTAAGCAGGGACTCTCCAGCCAGGGATGTCATGCTGCTTACCGTGGTCCTGTGCCACCTGAGCTGCTGCTGACCCACACCAACTCTTACTCCATGCCCCACGCTCACCCAGGTCATGCACGCGAGTGGGATCGATGGGCATGAGCCCACCCTCAGCCCAAGCTGCACCACAGAAATGTTGAGCCACACTTTGAACAGGCTCAGCTTCCATTGTCCCTCACACCTTGGGCTCGGCACCTGGGTGTAGAAAGCAATTCTCACACTTCAGTTAGCTTTGGAGAACAGCAGATGGGACATCTTCACCACGTTTGTCCACCTCTCCCTTCCACTGCGACTGCCCAAGTTGCACAGAGCAATCCTTGCTGGAAACATATTTTATTGACATGGGCATTAAGTCTCTTCATTGCCAAATTCCCCACTCAGCTCTCCAGGTCTTTCTCAGGAGATGACAGGAGATCCACATGTCTTGGTCTTCTCCTCCCTTCACAGAGTCACAGAACTTCTTAGATTGGAAACAACCTTCAGGATCATCGATTCCAATCATTAGTTTCACACTGACAAGCCCTTGACTAAACCAAATCCCTCAGCACAACATCTGGTCACTGTGAATCACTGTGGTTGGAAAGGACCACCAGGATCAGCCAGTCCAACCTTCATCCCAGCAGCCTTCATCACCAGACCATAGCCTCAAGCACCACATCCACTCTCCCTTTAAACACCTCCAGGGATGATGACTCCACCACCTCCCTGGGCAGCCTGTTCCAGTGCCTGACCACCCGCTCAGGAAAGAACTTCCTCCCAACAGCCAACCTCTGATGCAACTTGAGGCCATTTCCCCTTGTCCTATCATTAGTAACTGGGGAGAAGGGACCAGCTCCAGCCTCACTACAACCTCTTTTTAAGTAGTTGTAGAGGGCAATAAGGTCCCCCCTCAGCCTCCCCTTCTCCAGACTAAACACCCCCAGCTCACTCAGCTGCTCCTCACAGGTCATGTTTGCCAGAGCCTCGTTGCCCTTCTCTGCACCCACTCCAGCATCTCAATGTCCCTCCTATACTGTGGTGACCAAAACTGGACACAGTACTCGAGGTGTGGTCTCACCAGTGCTGACTACAGGAGCATGATCAGCTCCCTGAGATCACCTCCCAGATCACTGCTTCTGAGATTTTAACAAGGAGCTTGATCCTCCCCCAGCAGAGATTCCTGCTTCAGCACAGGATTCCTCACCAGACCTTCTCTAGATGATCCTTTTCCTACTTATGTCTGTTCATCCCCCAGGGTTGCCCCCTGCCAACACCCCAAGCTGTGATTTATGCCCTTCATACTTGTGGATGGTTATCACATCTTGCCCTGGATGTCAGCTAGCCCCAGCTTGGCAGATTTAGCTCTTTTAATCTCTCTTCATAAGTCAGACCCTTCAGCCACTTCATCATCGTCGTTGTTGTCTCCTCCAGATTCCCAGGGGGATGGTTTGTCTTGCGAGTGCCTGATGCGCGGTCGTATATCTACCAAAACTTCAGCAGCTTAACACAGAGCTCACACTGCATGAGGGCTCTTCCCTTGCCTGAGCACAGAGGGTCCTTAAGCTCCTGAAGAAATGCCAAGTAGCTCCACGTGCTGCTGCTGCTGCAGGCCAAAGCCCACAGCTGCTGTGAGAAGAAGGTTAGGAATAAGAAACTGCGCCAGTACAGGCTGGGAGGTGATCTGCTGGAGAGCAGCCCTGTGGAGAGGGACCTGGGAGTGCTGGTGGAGAACATCCATGGCACAGCAATGAGCCCTGCTGGCCAAGAGGGCCAATGGGATCCTGGGGGGCATTAAGAAGAGTGTGTCTAGCAGATCAAGGGAGGTTCTCCTTCACCTCTACTCTGCCCTGGTGAGACCTCATCTTGAGTACTGCCTTCAGTTTTGGTCTCCCCACTCTAAGAGGGACAGGGATCTGCTGGAGAGGGTCCAGCAGAGGGCTGTGAGGATGATGAGGGGAATGGAGCACTGCCTGATGAGGAGAGGCTAAGGGACCTGGGGCTGTTTAGTCTGGAGAAGAGAAGACTGAGAGGGGATTGAATCAATGTCTATAACTGTCTGAGGGCTGAGGGTCAGGAGTGGGGAGGGGACAGGCTCTATGCTTTGATAGAATCATAGAATGGTTTAGGTTGGAAGGGACCTCAAGGATCATCCAGTTCCAACTCCCTGCCATAGGCAGGGACACCTCCCACTAGAGCAGGTCACTCAAGGCCTCATCCAACCTGGCCTTGAACACCTCCAGGGAGAGAGCATCCACAACCTCCCTGGGCAACCTGTGCCAGTGTCTCACCACCCTCACTGCAAAGAACTTCCTCCTAACACCCAGTTTCAATCTCCTCTCTTCAACTTTAAACCCACTACCCCTTGTCAAGTCATTACAAGACTTTGTCAATAGTCCCTCCCCAGCCTTCTTATAGGTCCCCTTCAGATACTGGAAGGCCACTCCAAGGTCTCCTCAAAGTCTTCTCTTCTCCAGGCTGCAGAGCCCCAACTCTCTCAGCCTGTCCTCATAGCAGAGCTGCTGCAGCCCTCTGAGCATTTTCATGGCCTCCATGGACTGGCTCCAGCAGTTCCATGTCCTTCTTGTGTTAGGGGCTCCAGAACTGCACCCAGGACTCCAGGTGGGGTCTGAGGAGAGCAGAGCAAAGGGGCAGAATCTCCTCCCTTGCCCTGCTGCCCACACTGCTCTTGCTGCAGCCCAGCACAGGGTTGGCTGTTCTGTGATCCTATGGAGATGTGATGAAGAAGCTGCTTTCTGGCCCAGCTTTACTGTGCTTCTTTTAGATGTGGGAGGTCTGTGGATAGTGTGGGAAGGCTGGGAAAAGCCACCTGGCCAAGGGGCCCATCAGAGAGGAGCAGGGCATATGGAAAAGGTTTGGGCAGGCTTTGATCCTGGTGGAAGCATTTGGAGGAGGAGGAGGAGGACAAGCAAGTGGTGGGGAGCAGCCAGAGTGGAGAGGGAGCACGGATGGGCTTTGACCTCAATCTGAAACATCAGAAAACATATTGAAAGCTTCATGATCAAAATATTGCTGCTGCCTCTGAATTCCCCAGTTAGTTCCTGCTTGAATTTGCAGCCCAGGAGCCCACGCCTGTGGGCTGACAGAACTTGCACCTGCTCTTCTGATTGAAAAATCTTCCTCAAGTTTTCCAGCCTCCAAAATGTGGAGGCAAATCCACCCCAACTCTTAAAACCGGGTCACAGATGCCTGAGCTGTGGAGATGGAAGGAGAGCTGAGTGATTTGCCATTGGAATGGGCTTACCAGGGAGGTGGTGGAGTCACCATGCCTGGAGGTGTTCAAGAAAACCCTGGCTGGGGCACTTAGTGCCATGGTCTGGTTGACTGGATAGGGCTGGGTGCTAGGTTGGACTGGATGATCTTGGAGGTCTCTTCCAACCTGGTTGATTCTATTCTGTTCTAAAGTCCCAGCACACTGGCATATCACAGCCTTTGTGTGTAGGAGTGGGATGAAGAACAAGCAAGAAGAGAGGTCCAAGTTCTGGAGATGTTCCACGGGAGGGTTTGTTGATCTGGGAGACATGAGAAGACATCACACAGCTGCCCCACACCACAGCAGAAGCACTGTCTGTGCAGGGACCAGGCTGTGCCCACGATGTAGAATCCTCAGTGCCCTTCCTGGGGTCTGTGCTCCCATATCCAGCCCTGGTTTGGAAGGCAAATCAAAAAGAAAAGGAATTTTAAAAGCTTCCAGTCCAAGAGACTCTCCCAAGCTTTCCAGAGCAAAGCTGCTAGTGATGGTTAATATCCTTTTTTCCAGGGGGTACAGTGCACTGAGAGGAAAACCATCCTGGAGTAGGATGGCCAGGGGTAACTGAGTAAATCATAGAATGGTTTTGGTTGAAAGAAGTCTTTAGGATCATTGAGTCCAGCTGTTAACCCAGCCCTGGCAGGTCAACACTAAACCATGCCCTTCAGCACAACCACAGCCTCATGACTCTGAAACCCTTCCAGTGGTGGGGACTCCACCACTGCTCTGGGCAGCCTGTTCCAGGCCTTGACAGCCCTTTGATGGAATTGTTCCTCATGTCCAACCTAAACCTCCCTTGGTGCAACTTGAGGCTGTTTCCTCTCGTCCTATTGCTTGTTCCTTTGGGGTAGAGACCGACCCCCACCTCACACCAACCTCCTTTCAGGCAGTTGTGTAGAGCCAGGAGATCTCCCTTGAGGCTCCTTTTCTCCAGGGTGAACAGCCCCATTTCCCTCAGCTGCTTCTCACAAGATCTGTACCAGAGCCATTCAGCTCTACTCATCTACACTCCTGTCTCCAGAGCCCCCCAAAGACCATTTAACAGGGGATGAATGAAGTGGAACACAGACCAGTGCTTCTCATCATTACCTCTGCTCCCTGGAGCTTCTGGCCCCAGGCTGTCCTCAGGACCAGGCTGCACAGCCCAGGATTGGGAAGAACTGTTGGATCAAGAGAGGTTCTCCTCCACCTCTACTCTGCCCTGGTGAGACCCCATCTTGGGTACTGCCTTCAGTTTTGGGCTCCCCAGTTTAAGAGGGACAGGGATCTGCTGGAGAGGGTCCAGCAGAGGGCTAGGAGGATGATGAGGGGACTGGAGCACTGCCTGATGAGGAGAGGTTGAGGGACCTGGGGCTGTTTAGTCTGGAGAAGAGAAGACTGAGAGGGGATTGAATCAATGTTTATAACTATCTGAGGGCTGGGGGTCAGGAGTGGGGGACAGGCTCTGCTCACTGCTCCCTGGGATAGGACAAGCAGCAGTGGATGGAAGCTGCAGCACAGGAGGTTCCAGCTCAACACAAGGGGGAACTTCTTGACTGCAAGGGTCCCAGAGCCCTGGCACAGGCTGCCCAGAGAGGCTGTGGAGTCTCCTCTGGAGGCTTTCCAGGTCTGTCTGGATGTGTTGCTGTGTGACCTGAGCTAGATTGCATGGTCCTGCTGTGGCAGGGGGGTTGGACTGGATGGTCTCTTTGGGTCCCTTCCAACCCCTGACATCCTGTGAGCCTGTGATCTCAGTCTGCCAGAGCAGAAGCCCTGTGTCTCAAACGAAGAGGAGCCCTGGCATGGCTTACCACAAGCACTGATCCTCCTTAGACAGGAACAGGCAGCCCCGAGGCAGATCCCTTCAAACCTCACTGCTGGCTGCTTTTCAGCTGCTGAGCCCCAAACCTGGTTCTCCCCAGTCCAGACATCAGCCCGAAGGTGTTGCTGTCCTGGAAGCCAGGGAGAGCAGCCAGGACAAGTCCTGACATGGTGGCTGGACCTGGGCTGTGCAGACAATCCACAAGGTCCAGAGCTGAACTGCACTCAGCATCACAGCTCAAAACCTTTCTCCTCAGTGCTTGGCCTCTTCAGCCTTCTTGGGCAAGTGGCCAGACTCCAGTGGGAGCCCAATCCAGATGCTTCTTTCCACAGAGTGGGCATCATCAGGCTGGGACCTGGTGCGCAGAGTCTCGGAGAGCACAGCAGGAGTTCAAGAGCCTGCTGTGGAGATGGAGCTGCCCCTGCAACCAGCCCCTCTGCCTGATGGAAACTCTATCTCTGCAAACATTTGCTCCCTTTATATCTTGCTCTCTCCTTTTTTTTTTTTTTTATGGGGAGGCCTTGGAGGAGAGGGAATCAGAGGGGGCTGGCACTTCCCCCCCCCCTCCCCCCTCATCTCTCCAAAATAAAAGGATGCAGCTGGTGAGGTGGCAGGTTCTGGAGCTGTATGGATGGGGTGAGAAAGTCATTACCTGCCTTGGGTTTCACTGTGGGAATGGCTGCACCTTTCAGTGGGAAAGGCCTGTGTCTGGGGGGACTTGAGAGGGGGGGAAACGAGGGGGAGGTGGGGGCAAAGGGGCAGCAGAAGGTCTGCGAAACAAAAAGAGAAGGGAAGAAAGAGAAAGAAGGGGAGTTGGGGTTTGGTGGTTGAGGTTTTTTCCCCCCCCTGTTTCTTATGCATGTAGACATGTAGAGCCTGAAATGAATTACCTGTCTCCAAACCCAGTGCATTAGGGGAGTAATCGATTGAACACGCCACAAACTCTTGCTTTATGGCTCTGTAAGCCTGACTGGTGCTGGGGGAGTGAGGGGGGAAGAGGGGAGATGTTATACACAGCAGCAGGGACACTTCAGGGGGATGATGATGATGATGATGATGAGTTTGTCTTTCCTTTTTTCTTTCCTTTCTTCTTTTTTTTTTTCTTTTGGCTGTTTTGCTCCTCTCTCACTTCGTTGGTTGTTGGATTCCTTTTTTTTTCCTTCCTCTCCCCTTGGGGATTTCCCTCTTTGTTCTGCTGGGGTGGATAGAGAACTGGATTGTGTTTCTCCTGCCTCTGAAAGACATGACATCAGCCCTATGTGTTTAAGCACCTCTTCCTTTCTGCACTCCTCACCTCCCTCAGACCCAAACTGCTTAGGAATTTAGAGTGTAATAAGGGATTGGAACTTTTTTCACCCACCCTATTTGTGATTATAGAATCAGAAAATGGTTTAGGTTGGAAAGGACCTCAGAGATCAGCCAGTTCCAAGCCCCCACCATAGGCAGGGACACCTCCTGATAGAAGAGGTCGCTCAAGGCTTCATCCAACCTGGCCTTGGACACCTCCAGGGAGGCTGTGGAGCAGAGAAGCACAGAATGTAACTAACCCAGCACTGCCAGGTCACCACTGAGCCATAGAAGCATAGAATGGGTTAGGTTGGAAGGGACCTCAAAGCTCATCTAATTCCAGCTTCCTACTAGAACAGGTCACTCAAGGCCTTAGCCAACTTGAACTTGAACAGCTTCAGGGAGGCTGTGGAGCACAGAAGCACAGAATGTGATCAAAGATCACATTCTGTGCTTCTGTGCTTCACAACCTCCCTGGGCAACCTGTGCCAGTGTCTCACCACCCTCACTGCAATGAACTTCTTCCTAACATCCAGTTTCAATCTTTCCTCTGCCAGTTTAATCCCATTCTTCCTCATCCTGTCATTACAAGACCTTGTCAACAGTCCCTCCCCAGCCCTCCTGTAGGACCCCTTCAGATACCGGAAAGCTACTACAAGCTCTTCTCGAAGAGGGGAAGAAGGGAAGTTCAGTGAGGGTGTAGCAGAGAGGAAGCAGTGAGATGCATTGGGCTGGTTTCTCTCTGGAGCTTGCACTATCCTTGTGGAACATCCCCAAGCCCTCACTGTACCTTCAGACACCAGCCCATCCCCAGGGACACCTTTCCTGCATCCCTTGGTATCAAGGCTGCAAACTTCACCAAGATCTTTCCCTGGTGAGGTGACAGTAAGAAAAGGTCCTCAGATGTTTTGAGGGCTTGGATTCTGCATCACATAACCCAAGAGCTTTATGAACACCTCCCTATCTCACTGGCAAGTGGGCAAGTCACCTCCATGGATGGTGACTCCACCACCTCCCTGGGCAGCCCATTCCAATGCCAATCACTCTCTCTGCCAACAGCTTCCTCCTAACATCCAGCCTAGACCTCCCCTGCCACAGCTTGAGATTCTGTCCCCTTGCTCTGTTGCTGCTTGCCTGGCAGAAGAGCCCAACCCCACCTGGCTACAGCCTCCCTTCAGGTAGTTGTAGCCAGCAATGAGGTCTGCCCTGAGCCTCCTCTCCTCCAGGTTGAACAACCCCAGCTCCCTCAGCCTCTCCTCATAAAGCTTTTGCTCTCTCACCTGCTCTAGTGAAGGATGTCCCTGCTGACTGCAGGGGGGTGTTGGGCTAGATGAGCTTTGGAGGAGCCTTCCAACCCAATCCATTCCGTGATTCCATGATTCTATGACTGTCATCTCAGGATACACTTTTGCCCCATTGGGAAAGTCCCTCCTGCTGCCCTTGCAACAGCAGAAGCACTTGGCTTCCCCGAGGGGACCACAGCCAGGCACTCAGCCAGCCCTAAATCTCCCTGGAAGAACACAACCACCTCTATTTTGAGGCTCAAGACCGGAGGGGTCACGTTGCGCACCCAAGAGCCAACCATGCCAACCACGGGTGAATCAGCAGCTCTGGGAAGGATCCCATGCCTTGCCCCAGGGTGCTCCAGGGGAGGCATCATTAACCTTAAGGATTGAGTCGACTCAACCCTTTTTGTTTTTTTCCCCTGCTTGTGTTCTCCATAATTAAAGTTGTGCAGAGCAAATAAATCTTGTTCCTGGCTAATACGCCGGAGGAAGGTGTTAAATGATGGCTCTGTTTATCATAAAGGGTTTGCCCAATGCTGCTCCCTCCTTTAATAACTTATGATAAAACATGTCATAAAGTGAGCTGGGAATTAATACCTCCTGGATGATGATGATGATGCTGATGCTGCTTGATGATGCTGTGACAAACGGCTCTTAATACGTTTCGCTACAGGGAGGTGCACCGTGTTTTATTTAAAGCAGCTGCAGGTGGATTTAGTATTCATGTCAATAAGGGGCTGATTGACAGGTGAGGGCTTTGGAGAGCCCGTGGGTGGAAGAAAATTGCCCTGGCTGCTTTGCTTTGCTGGTGTTCCCTCCTTGCACTCCCACCTGTTTCAGCTGCTTTCCTGTTGGATATCTGCGCCGTTCCTGCCCTCTTATGTGGAATTGTAGGACGGTTCAGGTTGGAAGGGACCTCCAAAGGTCATCCATGGAATCATAGAATCAGTCAGGTTGGAAGGGGCCACAAGGATCAGACAGTTCCAACCCCCCTGTCATGCCCAGGGACACCCTACCCTAGAGCAGGCTGCCCACAGCCTCATCCAGCCTGGCCTTAAACACCTCCAGCCATGGAGCCTCAACCACCTCCCTGGGCAACCCATTCCAGCCTCTCACCACTCTCATGCTGAACAACTTCCTCCTCACCTCCAGCCTGAACCTACCCATCTCCGGCTTTGCTCCATTCCCCTTGTCCTGTCACTCCCTGAGAGCCTGAAAAGTCCCTCCCCAGCTTTTTTGTAGGCTCTCTTCAAATACTGCAAGGCCACAAGAAGGTCACCTCAGAGTCTCTTCTTCTCCAGGCTGAGCAGCCCCAACTCTTTCAGTCTGTCCTCATAGGATAGGTGCTCCAGCCCTCTGATCAACCCCGTGGCCCTTCTGCAGTGCAACCCCCTCTGCATTCAGCAAAGACATCCTCTGCTAGAGCAGGATGCTCAGAGCCTTGTCAAGCCTGGCCTTGAACAGCTCCAGGGGTGGGGCTTCAACTACCTCCCTGGGCAACTTGTTGCAGTGTTCCACTACTGTCCTGGTGCAGAACTTGTTCCTAACATCCGACCTAAATCTCCTTTTGATAGAATCACAGAATCATAGAGTCACAGAATCATAGAGTCACAGAATCATAGAGTCACAGAGTCATAGTCACAGAGTCACAGAATAATAGAGTCATAGAGTCACAGAGTCATAGAGTCACAGAATCATAGAGTCACAGAATCATAGAGTCAGAGTCACAGAATCATAGAGTCACAGAGTTACAGAATAATAGAGTCATAGAGTCACAGAATCATAGAATCATGGAGTCACAGAGTCACAGAATCATAGAGTCACAGAGTCATAGAGTCACAGTCACAGAATAATAGAGTCATAGAGTCACAGAATCATAGAATCACAGAATCACAGAATAATAGAGTCATAGAGTCACAGAATCATAGAATCATGGAGTCGTAGAATCACAGAACCATAGAGTCACAGAGTCATAGAATCACAGAATCATAGAATCATAGAGTCAAGGAATCATAGAATCTCGGAGTCATAGAGCCACAGAATCATAGAATCATAGAATGACAGAATCACAGAATCATAGAGTCATGGAGTCACAGAATCATAGAGTCATAGAATCACAGAATCACAAAATCACAGAATCAACCAAGCTGGAAGAGACCTCCAAGTTCAAGCCTTCTTGTAGGTCCTGTTCAGTCACTGGAAGGCTGCTATTAGGTTTCCCACCCTTTCCTCCTTCACGTGTCCCTCCCATAATCCCCATGATGGCATTAAGTGAGTCCAGCCCCATTCCAGGACCAGGCAATGGGCTTGACCTACTTCACCCTAGAGTCATGTTAATAGATGGAAAGAGAAGCCATGATTTCCACCTCATCCTTGCTCAGAAGTGTTTACAAGTGGTTTGAGCATCCTTGTCAAAGCAGATCCATTGGGAAATCCCAAATGATGCCAAACAGGAGTCAAGAGAGAGGAGTAAATTAAAAAAAAAAAAAAAAGAGGAAGAAAAAACATCCTGTAAAAAATATCTCTCAGTTACACAGGTCACATTTGATTATCTCCTATGAAAATTGAGCTCTCAGCAGGAGATGTAAATTTTTCACAGCTCAAATCTGCTGTCAGGCTCTGCAGGGATTTCCCCCAGGAGCTCTCATCCCAAACCTCATCCTAAACCTTCCTCAACCCATCAGCAACATCCCAAGGCTCTGTGAGGGTATCTGCAGCCACTCCACATCCTCCCAGGCACTCCAGACCTAGGTGGCATCTCCTGGCAGGGAGAGCACAAGAGTGAGAGGAGGTATCATGGGTGGGGTGGGGAGAAAATACCAAACTGTGAGTCCAGCATCATTAAGTTTGCAGATGACACCAAGCTAGGAGCAGGTGTGGAGCTGTTGAAAGGTAGGAGAGCCCTGCAGAGGGACCTGGCCAGGCTGGATGGGTGGGCAGAGGCCAATGCGATGAGACTGAACAAGGCCAAGTGCAGGGTTCTGCACTTTGGCCACAACAACCCCAAGCAGCACTACAGGCTGGGGACAGAGTGGGTGAGAGCAGCCAGGAGGAAAGGGACCTGGGGGTACTGGTGGATAGTAGGCTGAAGATGAGGCAGCAGTGTGCCCAGGTGGCCAAGAGAGCCAATGGCATCCTGGGCTGGCTGAGGAGCAGTGTGGCCAGCAGGACAAGGGAGGTTCTTCTGCCCCTGTGCTCAGCACTGCTCAGGCCACACCTTGAGAACTGTGTCCAGTTCTGGGCTCCTCAATTGAAGAGAGATGTTGAGGTGCTGGAAGGTGTTGAGAGAAGGGCAGCAAGGCTGGGGAGGGTCCTGGAGCACAGCCCTGTGAGGAAGGGCTGAGGGAGCTGGGGGTGTGCAGCCTGCAGAAGAGGAGGCTCAGGGCAGAGCTCATTGCTGGCTACAGCTCCCTGAAGGGAGGCTGTAGCCAGGTGGGGTTGGGCTCTTCTGCCAGCCAAGCAGCAACAGAAGAAGGGGACACAGTCTCANAAAGCCTGGCTGAGGCACTTGGTGCCATGGTCTGGTTGACTGGATAGGGCTGGGTGCTAGGTTGGACTGGATGATCTTGGAGGTCTCTTTCAACTTGGTTGATTCTATAAACCTGGATGTTTTTATATCATCCCCTAGCAAGCTGGAACAGTTTGGAGAACCACATTTATGTCTTCACTTAGATATTGACACCAGAGAGTCCCTCAGCAGTCAGCAGTGAACTGTGTCATGGAATCACAGCATTGTTTAGGTTGAAAGAGACCTTTTAAGATCATCAAGTCCAACACCCAGCACTGTCAGGTCACCACTAGACCATGTCCCCTCAGCACCACATTTACACAACTTTGAAACAAGTTCTTCCCCAAAAGGACTGTCAAGCCCTGGAACAGGTTGCCCAGGGCCAGTGGTGGAGTCCCTATCTTTGGAAGGGTTCCAAAGCTGTATGAATGTGGTGCTGAGGGACAGGGCTCAGTGGTGACCTGGCAGTGCTGGCTTGAGGGACAGGGCTCAGTGGTGACCTGGCAGTGCTGGATTGAGGGGCAGGGCTCAGTGGTGACCTGGCAGTGCTGGGTTGAGGGACAGGGCTCAGTGGTGACCTGGCAGTGCTGGCTTGAGGGACAGGGCTCAGTGGTGACCTGGCAGTGCTGGCTTGAGGGACAGGGCTCAGTGGCGAACTGGCAGTGCTGGATTGATGGGNGGCTCAGTGGTGACCTGGCAGTGCTGGGTTGAGGGACAGGGCTCAGTGGTGACCTGGCAGTGCTGGGTTGAGGGACAGGGCTCAGTGGTGACCTGGCAGTGCTGGGTTGAGGGACAGGGCTCAGTGGTGACCTGGCAGTGCTGGGTTGAGGGACAGGGCTCAGTGGTGACCTGGCAGCGCTGGGTTGAGGGACAGGGCTCAGTGGTGATCTGGCAGCGCTGGGTTGATGGTTGTGCTTGGTCATCTTAAAAGTCTTTCCCAATCAAAATGACTCTGTAATTCTATGACTCTATCATTCTCAGGCAGGACCCTCAAACCCCACCCAGACCTCATTTCCCCACCACCATTCATCTCTGCACCCAGCTGGAGAGTTTGGGGACCCTTCATGGGTGCTCACACGCCCACAGGTACCTCCCTGGGAGGTCACTTTGTCCTCATCCTCCTGAGCCAGGTGGAAGAGCCAGCCAGGTCACCAGCTCCACATCCCAGCTAATTTCACAAGAGAACATTTCAGCATTGCCTAAGCCCATTTAAACCCTGCTACGATCCCATAAACTCTGCCCACCTTAACTGGTATTAAAGGGAATTGGATGGAGCTGCTGTAACCGAGCCCTGAGTCAGTTCATCTCTACTCCTTCTCCATCTCCTCTAAATGGGGGCTTAGGGGGAAAAAAAAAAGAGCCATTGAGGAGCTCAAACCAGTAATAATGGTGTTATGTTGCAGTAGAGAAAATTAAAGTTAAACATGAGGGAAGCCTTTATAACTCTAACTAGAGTTCAGGCAGTGGAACAAGCTGCTCAGGGAGACTGTTGAATTGCTTTCCCCCGAGATACTGGAGGATAAGGCTAAGCACACATCTGA
This sequence comes from Tricholaema leucomelas, assembly GCA_013400475.1. Classification (NCBI taxonomy): domain Eukaryota; kingdom Metazoa; phylum Chordata; class Aves; order Piciformes; family Lybiidae; genus Tricholaema lacrymosa; species Tricholaema leucomelas. The sequence continues at coordinate 99,090 of WAAF01015414.1, forward strand.
CAAGGATGGTTTACCGGCCTGATGCAGAGGATAAAGTGGAGCAGGTGAGTTGGTAGAGGTTCCTTGCAGCCGTAATAACTCTCTGTGATCAGCACAGGGCCTCTCATATAAAACATATCCTCGTTTTCCACAGCCTGCTGCATCAAAATGTGCCCGTGGAGCATTTCCCAGAGCTAAGTGACACAGAAACAAGGCTCCGGCACTGCATGTACTAAGTGGCCGGTGCTCAGGAGCTCAAGGGGGCTGCAGGAAATGTAAAACCTCAGAACAAAGGAACCTGTAATAACACGTGTCTGGGGACGAGGGGAATGCCTCCAGGAGGACTTTAAAGCTCTCTCCATCCAGAAGTGCTTCAGTGCTGGGATGGCGGAAGCAGAACCGGCAATGCGGCGTTTGAACTGCTGAAGGTTTGCTCCTGAAAGCCTTTGGCTGACTGCATCATCCATCTGCCTTCTCAGCTCCTTGTTAAAAGCTGCAGACACTGGGAGCCAGGGCTGAGGTATCAGCTGTGGACTCTTGGAAGGTCTCTGCTCCTCTGACCCCCTCCCTTGAGCAATGCCTGCTTCCTGTGCCAGCAAGAGCTACTTTCTAGAGCAAGCCTGCGAAGGCAAGAGGGCCAACCAGATCCTGGGCTGCAGCAGAAGTGTGGCCAGCAGGTCAAGGGAGGTGATGCTCCCCCTCTACTCCGCTCTGCTGAGACCCCACCTGGAGTACTGCATCCAGTTCTGGAGCCCCTGGGACAAGAGGGATGTGGAGATGCTGGAGAGTGTCCAGAGCAGAGCCAGGAGGATGCTCAGAGGGCTGCAGCAGCTCTGCTGTGAGCACAGACTGAAAGAGTTGGGGCTGTGCAGGCTGGAGAAGAGGAGGCTCCCAGGTGACCTTCCCAGGTGACCTTCTTGTGACCTTCCAAGATCTGGAGGGGGCCTACAAAAAAGCTGAGGAGGGACTTTTTAGGCTGTCAGGGAGTGATAGGACTGGGGGGAATGGAGCAAAGCTGAAGGTGGGGAGATTCAGCCTGGATGTGAGGAGGAAGTTGTTCAGCATGACAGTTGTGAGAGCCTGGAATGGGTTGCCCAGGGAAGTGGTTGAGGCCTCATCCCTGGAGGTGTTTAAGGCCAGGCTGGATGAGGCTGTGGGCAGCCTGCTCTAGGGTAGGGTGTCCCTGGGCATGGTAGAGGGGTTGGAACTAGATGTCCCTTGTGGTTCCTTCCAACCCTGACTGATTCTGTGATTCTAAGAATACAAGAAGGACATTGAGGTGCTGGGGCATGTCCAAAGAAATGGAACAAAGCTGGTGAAGGGTCAAGAGCACAAGTGTTGTGAAGAGCAGCTGAGGGAGTTGAGGTTGTTTAGCCTGGAGAAAAGTAGGATCAGAGGAGACCTTCTCACTCTCTACAACTCCATACATGGCAGCTGGAGCCAGCTGGGAGTCAGCCTCTTCTCCAGAGGAACAAGTGACAGGACAAGAGGAAATGAACTCAGGTTGCACTAGATCAGGTTTAGGTTGAACATGAGGAAAAATGCCTTGCCCAAAAGGTTTGTCAAAGTCTGCAGCAGGCTGCCCAGGACAGTGGTGGAGTCCTCATCCCTGGAGGTGTTTTAAACCTGTTCAGATGTAGTGCTGAGGGACATGGCTTAGTGATGTTCTGACAGTGCTGGGTTAGTGGTTGGATTTGATGATCTTAAAGGTCTCTTCCAATCAAAACAATTCTATGAGCCCTTGACATGGGGAGCTCCTCTCACCTCTGCAGTGACCCTGGGCACAGAGCTGGGATGCTGTTTTTCCCCACGAGGCTGTTGTGCCATGATGCCTCACTGCAACACCCAAAAAAGCCCTTCAGCTAGAAAGGGAGGAAGGAAGGAGAGCAAGAAAAGGATGCTTCCCCTACACTCAGGGAAGAGGGTGCACCAGGAGAGGGCCCCAGTTCCCTTCCCCAGGACCAAGCCCCTGCTCCAGCCTGCTCCATGCAAAGAGGGTGGGGGCCAGGGATGGAGGGAAGAAGCTGGAACCGGTAGATAATCTCTCGATCAGCCCTAGCTAATTTGTAAGGCATTACTGAAATGTCGACGGTACATATGTTAGTGTTAAGTCAAGTGGAAGGTATGCTTACAATGTGATAAAGAAGTGGCTCAAGGAAAGAGGAGGAGCATGGCAGATAAGGAGAAGGACCCAGGGCCACCCAGTGCCATGGCTGCAAGTGCCCACTGACAGCGTGATGGGGGGGAGCTTGTCTGGGGATGCGCTCAGGATGGCTCTCATTCCTCTGCTGACCCCAGCATGACCAAACCCAGGAGTGCTCCATGGATTTTGATGTTTGCCTCTGTATCTCCTGATATTTCACCTGCAGAAATGCAAGCCTGACTGGACAACCTGCACTGGGTGACCCTTGCAGGATTAGATGATCTGCCAGCGTGCTTCCAACTCACGCCATTGTGGGGTTCAGTGAGGGGCAGCTGAGATGTGAGTGAAGCTCAGCAGAAGAAAATAGGGGGCACTCCTCAGTCTTGCTGTTTCATGTGGCTTTGGGGTATTTCACAGAAGGGTTTAGGTTGGAAAGGACCTCCAAAGGTCATC
>WAAF01015416.1:1044-20720 GCA_013400475.1 Tricholaema leucomelas
TCTGTCTATCACTGTATATACTGTAACTATCTGCTTGTAAATTGTGCCAGCTGTAAATATAAGCTTCATTCATATTTCCAGAGCTGGCTGAGTCTAGTCTGGGTGATTTGTAAAGTGTGGGGGGGCAGGGGATACCCAAACCATCACAAGGACAAGGACAGCAACACCATTAAGCAGCAGCAAGATAACATCACAAAGCATATCAAATATATTCCACACCTACCCACAAAATAATCATAGGTCCAGCTTCAATTCAAAAGTCATTGTGTTGTAGCTGTGCCACAGGCCATTTAGAGAGCACTTAAAGGAAGAGTTCTTGCTTGATATTCTTCTTTACTGCTGTGGGGTCAGATAACAGTCAAAGATGCAGAGTGAATATAGTAACTGGGGTAATAGCAGCTAAAGGTTATGCAGGATTTCCTCTCTTTCATCCAAAATAATCTCATAAATTCACAGATTCATAAAATGTTTTGAGCTGGAAGGGACTTTAAAGACCATCCAGTTCCAGTGCCCCACCAGGACAGGAATGACTGAGAGAGTCATTGGCTACTGGAATGGGCGGCCCAGGGAGGTGGTGGAGTCGCCGTCCCTGGGGCTGTTCAAGGCAAGGTTGGACGTGGCACTTGGTGCCATGGTCTAGCCTTGAGCTCTGTGGTAACAGCTTGGACTTGATGATCTGTGAGGTCTCTTCCAACCTTGGTGGTACTGTGAGACTGTGATACTTTCCACTAGACCAGGTTCCTCAATGCCCTGTCCAACACGGCTCCGAACACCTTGAGGGAGGGGACATCTGCAATCTCCCTGGACAGCCTGTTCCAGTGTCTCACCACCCTTGCTATAAAGAATTTCTTTTTAATATCCAGCCTAAATCCACCCTCCTCAATCCATTCCCTCTCCTCCTTTCACTTTAAGCCCTTGTAAGAAGTCTCCTCCTGCTTTTCTTGTAGGCCCCTTTCTGGTACTGGAAGGCTTCTATAAAGTCTGAACCCAAGCCTTCTTTTCTCCAGACTGAACAGCCCCAACTCAAGCAATGGAGTTAGAAAACTCAGTATTCTCCATCTGGTTACCAGTTCTCCCTGACAGAACTTACTCATGGTTGCAGTGTTGATGATGTATCACGTACTTGTGCCGTGACATCTCAGTGGTGGTCACTTAAATCACTATTAGTTCTCACAGAAAATCATTTCTCTCTGAGTGGGGCATTGACATTTCCTTGTTAAAGACTCTCACCCTTAGGGGAGTTTCTATCATCAGAGCTATTAGCAGTGATCTGATTCTAAATACTACACTGTATTATCTGCACCCAAATGGCATAAAAATGGAATTTTTTTTTAGATTCAGTCTTGACCTTTGGATAAAAACCATTCTTTGCCTGGTTACTGCCCAAGATACTCTGAGGTGTTTCTCTTCAAGCATAAAAAGCAAAATGGTGATTTATGATTAACGTCAGAGAAAAATAGCTCACCCATGAGTTTATGACAGAGCAAGTCTGCTACTGTGCCACTGTTCTCATAAATCACAATGGTGCTACCTACTAATCCTTTCATGGGTAACATATCTGGGTGTACCTTTTGCATTCATGTTTCATTTCCTTCTCCCTAATTATATATATATATATATAGGTATGTAATGCATATTTCATATGAACTGTCTACATTCTACATTCTGTCTTTGACTCAGAGGTCAAACTGAGAGGTCAACAAAGACTGGATGAGGCACTTAGTGCCATGATCCAGTTGACTGGATAGGGCTGGGTGATAAGTTGGACTGGATGGTCTTGGAGGTCTCTTCCAACCTGATTGATTCTATTCTATTCTATTCTATTCTATTCTATTCTATTCTATTCTATTCTATTCTATTCTATTCTATTCTATTCTATTCTATTCTACTCTATTCTATTCTACTCTATTCTATTCTATTCAAACTTCCTTTGCATATTTAGAACAATTTGCTAGGAAGTTAAAACTCATCCTTCTTTGAGATCATAGAATGGTAGAGGTTGGGATTTATAAATGCAAGTTTTGTCAGCATTCTGTTTTGAAACTTAAAGCCGGCAAACGTGGCTCCTATCACACAGTGAGAGAAACAGAACAGTAGGGGTTGGAAGGGACTTCTGAAGATCATCCTGTCCAATCCCTCTGACAAAGGAGGATCACCTAGGGCAGGCCACACAGGAACACGTCCAGGTGGGTTTTAAAAGTCTTCAGAGGAGATTCCACAACCTCTCTGGGCAGCCTGGTTCAGTGCTCCAGCACCCTTACACCAAGTTACGGTTTGTATCCATTGCACCTCCTATCACAGGGCACCGCTGAAAAGAGACTGGTCCCTTCTTGACATGCACCCTTAAAGTAGACTCACAGAATCAACCAGGTTGGAAGAGGCCTCCAAGATCATCCAGTCCAACCTATCACCCAGAGCTATCCAATCAACTAGACAATGGCACTAAGTGCCTCATCCAGTCTTTGCTTGAACACCTCCAGGGACGGAGGTATCTGTAAATGTTAATAGGATCCCCTCTCGGCTTTCTTTTCTCCAAACTAAGCAGCCCCAAGTCTCATCCTTTTCTCATCCATTGTCTGGATGGGATTGGGATCAGGTAATGGATTTTTTTAGAGGAGAGAAAAGGATTCTTATATATTGTTACACATCATGAGGTTGTTCCAGATTCCACTGAAGCTTCTACAGATCTTTTCATAGATTCCAGCAGGTCTGCTTCAGTCCAGATTATGGTACAGAGCTGCATCCCATCACTAGGAAAACTCCTGTTGCATGAATTCAATTGTATTCAAGATATTGGATGCATTCAGCTTTATTCAGTATGTTCAGAGTATTCAGTAGTAGTTTTCCTTGCAAAGCTATAGGGCAAGTTGTCTGCTGGCATTGCCACTGTTGTAGCTCTGTCAAAGTTAGCCATATGCCATTAGTCAGATCAGCAGGCAGCATACAAGACTCAATATGTATCACTCTACAATAAGAATCAAATCCTACAGCTATTGCTCAAGATAGATAACAATTCAATGCATTTTTGTCACAACATAAAAATATGGGAGTTTTTGTGTTTTTATTGTATTTAACCTGAGGGCAGTAATAAAATATATGCTAAAATCACCAAGCCTGTTCTTAATATTGAATTTTGCCTTGTTGAATAAAATTTATATTTTAGTATTTTGCTGAAGTCAGATACTTGGAAACAGAAATAATCTAACTAAAGAAAAGTAATGTGGTTTTATTACTGCAGATACCCTGCACAGAAAATTCATAGGGTTCATTGAATGGTTTGGGTTGGAAGGGAACTTTAAGATCACCTAGTTCCAACTCCCCTCCCATGGGCAGGAACACCTTCCACTAGAGCAGGCTGCTCGAGGGCTTACCAAACTTGTCCTTGAACTACTGCAGGCAGGGGGCATCCCCAACCTGCCTGGGCAGCCTGTTCTGGTGTTTCAACGCCCTCACTGTAAAGAATTTCTTCCTAATATCCAGTCTAATCTATTCTCTTCAAGCTTAACATAATTACAGTCTCACAGTATTACCAAGGTTGGAAGAGACCTCACAGATCATCAAGTCCAACCCTTCACCACAGAGCTCAAGGCTAGACCATGGCACCAAGTGCCACGTCCAATCCTGCCTTGAACAGCTCCAGGGACGGCGACTCCACCACCTCCCTGGACAGCCCATTCCAGTGTCCAATGACTCTCTCACTGAAGAACTTTCTCCTCACCTCAAGCCTAAATTTCCCCTGGCGTAGCTTGAGGCTGTGTCCTCTTGTTCTGGTGCTGGCTGCCTGAGAGAAGAGAGCAACCTCCTCCTGGCTTCAGGTAGTTGTAGACAGCAATAAGGTCTGCCCTGAGCCTCCTCTTCTCCAGGCTATTCTATTAGAATAGAACCAACCAATATTAATATAATAACAAGAACTCTTAATAACAACCACTGTGAGAAAAAATAACTTTCCTTTTTTCCCCTTTTCCTCTCCATTTACTGTAGGAATTTCAAATGTGTGACAATATAACCTGCTACATTTTAAGTACTTCCATTTTGTGACACTTCAAGTACTTCAATTTTGTTGGTTTCTACCAATTGTGTCCTTTGTGGTTCAAGCCAGTTAATTTCCTCAAAAAATAATTTTCCCAAGCCTGAGCTTCCATATGAAGATCAATAAGTCCAAGTGCAAGATCCTACACCTGAGTCAGGGCAAAGCCAAACACAAATAGAGACTGGGCAAGGAGTGGCCTGAGGGCAGTCTTGAGGAGAAGGAGTCAGGGGTGTCAGTTGATAAGAAAACTCAGCATGAGCTGGCAATGGTCCCTTGCAGCTCAGAAGGAAACTGTCTGTGGTAAAAGGTTGGACTTGATGATCTGAGGTCTCTTCCAACCCTGATGATACTGTGATAATGTGATACATCAGAAGAATTGTTATAAGCAGAATGAAGGAGGTGATTTCTCACCCTCTATTCTGCTCTTGTGAAACCTCACTTGAAGTACTGTGTCCAGTTCTGGGCCTCCCAACACAAGAAGGACATGTAACTGTTGGAATGGGTCAGCAGGAGGGCTAGAAAATGATCAGAAGGCTGGAGCACCTCCTCTATGAGGACAGATTGAGAGAGTTGGGGCTGGTCAGCCTGGAGAAGAGAAAACTCAGAGGAGACCTTAGAACATCCTTACGGTACCTGAAAGTGGGTACAGGAGAGCTGGGGAGGGATCTTTCACAAGGACTTGTAGTGATAGGATGAGGGGCAATGGATTTTAAGCTTGAGAAGGGCAGATTCAGACTGGGTAGTCAGAAGAAACTCTTTACATTAAGGGTGGTGAGACACAGGAACAAGTTACCCAGGGAAGCTGTGGATGCCTCCTTCCTGAAGGTGTTCTAGGCCAGGTTGGATGAGGCCTTGAGCAATCTAGTCCAGTGGAAGGTGTTGCTTCAGTGATGGCAGGGAGTTGGAAATAGATGACCTTTAACCCAACCCATTCTATGTTTCTATGACATCATTGTGACTCTATGGTTATGATTATCGAGAAGTAACCTCAGAATTCTGATTAACCATTGTTGAAAATAGGAGCAAATTCAAATGCAAGTTGTGTTTTGACATCCCTTCATTTTATTGAAGAGAAGCATGGAGTCAATCAAACATATTTGGGCTCTGTATCTACTTACTGTGATTAATGTGATTCTCAGAGATCATTGTGTGTATGTGATAATATATAATCAATATAGCCTGCAAGAGCTACTCTAAGCTCTACACAACACGGTCCAGGAGGTCACAGGGATATGTAAGCGGTCATCTGATTTCGTTTAGCTTTTAATGATGTACACTAGTACCTTGGCACAGAGTTATCCTGAAGCTGACTTCACCAGAAAGTGTTCTTTTCAGAGCACTGAAAACAGCATCAGTGACTCTTGCCACATGCAGGAGCTGCTGTGTTTAAGGAAAACTTAGTTTAATTAGAAACTGAATCAAGCAACCATTAAGAGCATCCATAACTTCTCTCAGAGAGTACACACCCTGTCCTCCCTATTCAGTTGCACTGAACACTGTGGGGACACTGTTTCCTCAGCAGAAGGTGACCATGTGGGGTTCTCTGTGAGACTCCCCCAGGCAATGGAGAGTTCTCCCTTTCTCTTTGCCACCTCCCAGGTATGGACAGCAGCTCTTCACTGTGATTTTGCCTCACTCTGGACCTGCTTCCAGAGCTGAAGATAGAGTCTCCTCATGTACATTCAGTGCAATACACTGCTCTTGCCTTAGGAGCTCCCCACAATGCCTCATCAAAGTCTACTCTTATCTAAAAAAGACAAAAAAAAATGCTCTATCTTCTTGGAGAAATTGGGGAGTTTTAACTTCTTATGCAAACATCTAAAGTCAGCTTGCACTGGGAGCAACCTGATTTAGTTGAATAACTCTTTGCTCATTGCAGGGGGGGGTTGGACTAGATGACCTCTAAAAACCCCTTCCGACACAAACCATTCTATGACTTCATGATTCCATAAAGCACATCCTTACTAGGAACAATGTAATAATAGTTAGTATACAACTTTTCAAACCCCCAGATAAATCATAGAATCATAGTTGGAAGAGATCTTTAAGATCGTTGAGCTCAACCTTCAACAAAACAACCTTCAATGAAACAGGATTTGAAGAGAAACAGAAGACAGAATTAAGAGAGCCTATACAAGCTCTTTCTCTCTTGTATGAGGAGTTAATAAAAAGTCTGGAGATTTACTACCAAACTCAGGACCATCATAGAATTATAAAATGGCTTGAGTTGGAAGAGGCCTTAAAGATCACCTAGTTCCAACTCCACCGACATAGGAAGAGATACCTCCTATGAGACCAGGTTGCTTGAAGCTGCATCCAGCCTGGTTGTAAACACTTCCAGGGATGAGACATCAATAGCAATTCTGGGCAACCAATTCCAGTGTCTCACCAGCCCCATAGTAAAGAGCTTCTTCTTATCTATGTTACTGAAAAATTCTTGCAAGAGCTAGCTGATTATACCCACCAGGGCTGCACTTTCAGAGTGGGTTAATTGATCTGTTTAACCACATCAGCCTTGTTCCTTTCCTCTAATCTATTTCATGACACCATTTTAGAGCCCTAGCATCCCTTACAGCTCAAAAACCCAAATGTTTTTTGAGAAATCAGATTTTTGGTAGAGCAGAAATTGGTCAGAAATGAAGTATCTGCCAGATTAAAAACAAAGAAAAACCCCAAACCATTCTGCTGGGTCATATTAAATGCCGACACTTGCCAAAAGGATGAAGGAGACCAATGTAGTGTCATGTCCATTAATGCTGGAGGAGCACCAGAGATGGATACCCTCATGTTATATGAGCAGCATCCATTATTCAATAAATTATTAAATGAATAGACATGGTAAAAATGGGTGTATGTCCTTGTTTAATTAATTAATGAGAAGGAATTCAGCTCATGGTCATCTTATGCCTATAGATTTAATAATGTATAAAACAATAATTCATTGATTCCTCCCTATTTCAACAGGAGATAGGATTCTATTTCAATACCCATCTATTCTTGTCGGAAGCTGTTATTACCAGGCACTCCAATGTCTTTACTTGCACTAATTGCAGGATGGACTAATCCCTCTCCAGCTCCAGTCTAAGGAATGCATTGCCAAAAAAACCCCCAACGAAAACCAATACAAAATCCTACACTGAAATACCCTTACGGCAGCACAGTCCTAACATTGATGTCTAAAGAAAGGTATGCATGAAATACAGAACTGTTTCTCTTGGAAATGACCTCTAAGATGATTGAGTACAATCATCAACGTAAGACCACCATGGCCACCAAGCTACGTCCCAAAGTGCCGTGTCCATACATTTCCTGAATACCCCCAGGGACAGACTCTACCACCTCCTGGACAGCCTGTTCCAATCCCTGACCACCCTTCCAGGGTGGTCAGGCATTCTCTGGGCATTGTTAAAAGAAGGCTGACCCCATCTTCTTGACACCCACTCTTAAGATATTTGTAAATTGCAATTGCTGTCTACAACTACCTGAGGGGTGGTTGTGGCCAGGGGGAGGTTGCTCTCTTCTCTCAGGCAGCCAGCACCAGAACAAGAGGACACAGCCTCAAGCTACACCAGGGGAAATTTAGGCTTGAGGTGAGGAGAAAGTTCTTCACTGAGTCATTGGCTACTGGAATGGGCTGCCCAGGGAGGTGGTGGAGTCGCCATCCCTGGAGCTGTTCAAGGCAGGATTGGACGTGGCACTTGGTGCCATGGTCTAGCCTTGAGCTCTGTGGTAAAAGGTTGGACTTGATGATCTGTGAGGTCTCTTCCAACCCTGATGATACTCTGATACTGTGAAATATTGATCAGATCCCCTCTCAGTCTTCTCTTCTCCAGACTAAACAGCCCCAGGCCTCTCAGCCTTTCCTCATCAGACAGATTTTCCATTCCCTTCATCATCCTCATAGCCTCTGATGGACTTTTTCCAGTAGTTCCCTGCCCCTCTTGAACTGGGGAGCCTAGGACTGGACACAATACCCAGTAATAGGCTAAGTGGTAGCGGACACAAAGTGGAACACAGGAAGTTCCACCTCAACATGAGGACAAACTTCTTAGCTGTGAGGGTGCTGGAGCAGAACAGGCTGCCCAGACAGGTGGTGTCTCCTCCAAAGACTTTCAAGACCCACCTGGACACACTCCTTTGTGGTCTGCCATAGGTGGTCCTGCTTTAGCAGACTGGTTACATTCAATGATCTCCAGAGTTCCTTCCAACTCTACCATTCTGTTATTCTGTGACTGATGTGTTAAGCAAAACAGGCCAGTTAGAGAGCAGCCAACAGCAGAAGCAGCAGCTTTATAATGTTCCTCTTCACTGCAACAATTTCTGAACAGCAAATGCTGCTACAGCTGGAGTAACTACAGAAAACTCCACAAGCAGAGCAGTTAAAAGCTCCACAGTAGAACTGAAACTCTGCAGAAGTACAGAAGGGAAGTGAAAAAGGCTTAAATGTTGCTTCTCTTTATGTCTGCAAGCAGTGCATGGACACAGAGAAGAAAAGGGAGCAGTGTTGTTCCTAAGAACAGTTGACTCTGAAGCACTTGGTGATTTTATTAGTTTCCAGTTAACTGGGCAGAAGAAACTATTGAAATGCTGTTACAGGCATTTGAAAGGGAATGTGTTTGGTATGAAAGGAAAGGTGAAGGACACATGTTATAAAAAGGAAAATAAAAAAGCCTGTTCTACAATTTTGCAGGTTTTAACCGAGGTCTTTGTAAGAAACTCAGCTGCTCTTGGGATGGATCTGGGATTGAAAAACCTCCTATGTGCTGGAAGACTCAGAATGAAGTTTGTGGCAGCCAACTGAAATTAGCTTTGTAGCTGTAGTCACTTAAAGTGAACTCAGGTTTCTGAATCAGCTGCAATGCTGAAATAGTTTCAGCGCTCTGACACAATGTTTTGATACTGTCACAGTGATGGAGAACTCAAAATAGTAGAGGAAAGCATCCCAAGGAAGAAAGACTCTGACAGCTTTTGCCAAGAAGTCAGGTTTTGCCAATAAAACCTCTCTCCCACAGCCTATGAATGGTGATCACTGACAAACAATAGAAGACAAGGTAATATTCCACGTTTAGGAATACTCTCTGGACACTTTCAAAACCTGTCCAGGTATGTTTCTGTGTGGCCTGACCTAGCTGAACCTGCTTTGGCTATGGGGTCAAAGTAGATGGTCTCTAGAGGTGCCTTCTAACCCCTGACATTCTGTGATTCTAAGATTCCATGAAACCTCAACCATCATACAACGACTGCAACAAATAACAATTTGCAGCTGGGTGAGAAACAGCACAGTGTGCAAACAGGGACCGAGTGGACAAGGGGAAAAAAAAGAAAAAGAAATGAAAAAAAGACACAGTAGATCATGGAGAAGGACTCCCCTGTTGCATAGTAAGTTAACAATGAGAGAGTAATGTGCCCTCGTGGCCAAGAAGGCCAATGACATCCTGGGGTGCATCAAATGAGTGTGGCTGGCAGTTCAAAGGAGGTTCTCCTTCCCCTCTACTCTGCCCTGGTGAGGCCACATCTGGAGTATTTGGCCAGTTCTAGGCTCCTCAGTTCAAGAGAGTCAGGGAACTGCTTGAGAGGGTACAGCAAAGGGCTACAAAGATTATAAGAGGACTAGAACATCTCTTTTACGAAGAAAGGCTGAGGGAATTGGGGCTTTTTAGCCTAGACAAGACTGTGGTGACAACCTGATCAATGCTTATAAATATTTAAAGGGTAGGTGTCAGAAGGATGGGATGAGCCTTTGTTTTCAGTGGTGGCCAGCAACAGAACCAGAGGTAATAGGCACAACCTTGAACGTAGACAGCTTCATCTAAACATAAAGAGGAACATTTTTATGGTGAGGGTTGTGGAGCCCTGGAACAGACTGTCCAGAGGGATGGTGGGATCTCCATCTCTGGAGACAGTCAAAACCTACCTGGATGTGTTCCTGTGCAACCTCCACTAGCTGAACCTGCTGGTCAGGCCACATCTTGAGTACTGTGTCCAGTTCTGGGCTCCTCAGTTCAAGAGAGATGCTGAGGTGCTGGAATGTGTCCAGAGAAGGGCAACAAGGCTGGTGAAGGGCCTGGAATACAAACCCTGTCAGGAGAGGCTGAGNCTATGGGCAGGGACACTCTGCTCTGGTATGGGGTGGCTGGACTAACTGATCTGCAGCGATCCCTTCCAACCCATACCCCATGGCAGTTTCCTGTAATCACCAGGTGAATAAAGCAGAAGGACACAAAGCAGAATCACCATCTTGCTTCCCTAGACAAAGACAGAAGTGAATATATCCAATATTTGGTTAACCATCATGTGTTTCATCTTGACAGGGGACTTTGGCATTGCTAGGAAAACTAAGCAAACCCCACAAGAATTTTACAGTCTTATTTCACATAACCAGGAAGCCCTCTGCAGAACAAAGGACAGGAATGGAAATTCATAGATCCATAGCATGCTCTGGGTTGTAAGGGACCTTAAGGATGCTCCAGTTTCAACACCCTTGCCATGAAGAGGGACATCTCCCTCTAGATCAGGTTTCTTAGAGACTCAGCCAGCCTGGCCTTGAACGGCTCCAGGGAGATGACATCCATGACCTCCCTGGACAACATGTTCCAGTGTCTCACAACCTTCATTGTAAAGAATTTCTTCCTAACATCATGTCTAAATCTCCCCTCCTCAAGATTCGATCCACTCTCATTCCATCATTACAAACCCAGTATAATAAAAAGTCCCTCCCAGCCCTCCTGTAACCCCCTTCAGGTACTGGAAGGCTGCTTTGTAGATTCCCTGGAGCCTTCATGGTCTGGTTGACTGGATAGGGCTGGGTGCTAGGTTGGACTGGATGATCTTGGAGGTCTCTTCCAACCTGATTGATTCTATTCTTCTCTGGAGGCTGAATAGTCCCAACTCTTGTAGCCCATCTTTCTAGACTGCAGGTAGAATTTATCTTGAACATGCCAAATAGGGGGAAAAGTAAGTAAAAATTTGATCACACAGTGGCTTGATAGTTTTCCCTTCAGATTTTATCAACAATTTTAGTGCTCTTAGTAAGTTTGATTTTATTGAGGAGCAGTTAATTTCACTGGAAGGTATACTGAAGAAAACATGCTAAGCTTAAAAGGATATGAAATGAATTTGTAAGGATGTTGTGTTAAGCTAAAGACCACCAACGTTGGTGGCACCAGAAATACAACAACAACAGCAAAACCAAACTGAAGAGGAAAAAAGAGAAGCAAAGTAGGTGCAGTGTTTACTGAGAAAAAAAAATCCCAACACTCACCCAGTCCCATAGCTCCCAACCTCAAGAAAATAAAGGGGGGGGGGGGGGAAAGAAAGTAGAAAAACAAAGGAACAAGTGAAAAAAAAAAACAACCAAAGAAATAAACAAATAGAAAAGCTCAGCCAGCTATCCAAATAAACAACACTGCCACTTCTGTGGAGTAATATTGCCCTTCTCTGCAACAAAGGATATAACTACAGACAAAGAAATAATTGTGTATCTCAAATTTACTTTGCACCATTACTGCTACAAAGCATCTCTGCAAAGTCTGACCACAGTACACAAGAATTTAGGAAGACTGAAGGTTTAAATAAGTCACCACAGTTATCCATTATTACCCATCTGAAGTATTGACAGAAAACAGTGTCAAAATGTATGAGAGTTTTATAAAGAGGCTGCAGAAGGCAAACTCTAACTTATATTTAGGTCACACAATTGCAGAGCAATAATAAAGCACACATTGACCTCTGCTGATATTTTCTTCCCCAAAACGGCTTATGTTGGATGTTCACATCACAGTCCCTATAGATATGAAACAGCAAATACCCAGGAAAAAGGAACCCCAGTTGGATTTGGGTCCCAGAAATGGCACAGCTTTCTCAGCAGCACTTTATGTAAAGAGCAATGGTCAGAAATAAAAGCGGAAAGAAAAGATAAAGCCTGTGGGAGTTGTGAGATTTTCATCCCATCTCTCAGATTCCAGTGGAAGATGACAAATGAATAAAGAGCTGACTTGTCCTAGGCAAACAGAAGCACAGCAGGCTGGGACAGATGAAATCCAGGATGCAGCACACCTTAGAAGAATAGTCTCAATGCTCCTTAGAATCATAGAATCAACCAGGTTAGAAGAGACCTCCAAGATCATACAGTGCAAACTATCACCCAGCCCTATCCAGTCAGCCAGACCATGGCACTAAGTGCCTCATCCAGGCTTTTCCTGAACACCCCCAGGGACGGTGACTCCACCACCNCAACAACTTCTTGTTGTAGTGAGGTTGGGATCAGTTTCTTCTCCCTACTACCAGGTGACAGAACAAAAGCAAATGGTCTGAAATTGTGCCACAGAAGGGTTAGGTTGGATATTAGGAAAAATTTCTTTCCTGAAAGAGTGATCAGGCATTGGAGCAGGCTGCCCAGGGAAGTGGTAGAGTCCCTGGAGGGGTTCAAGACGGGCAAGGAAAACTCAAAGTTTAGGAATATGCTACTTAGAACGACAGATGTTCAGCTACTGGTGACACCACAGTGTATGGTGACAAAGCTAATATGAAATAAATTGTCTTCTGTGAGAAGCACCAGAAGAGCTTTGGGCTCCATTTCAGGAATCACAGAATGATTGGGGTTGGAATGGGCATAAGAGATCACCCAGTTCCAACTCTTCTGCCAGAGGCAGGGGCACCTTCCACTCAACCAGGTTGCTTAGAGTCTCATCTAGCCTGGTCTTAAACAGTTCCAGGGATGAGGTGTCCACAATTTCTGTGGGCAACATGTTCCAGTGTCTCACCACCTTCGTAGTAAGAAACTTAATAAAAAGTGATCAATCTTAATGACTTCAAATCAACTTAAATTGTAATTTATGTAACTGTGGGCTTAGAATGAAGAAAAAAAAACATCTCTCAGAAGAACTCTTTACGCTCAAGTAGAAGAGAATATACCTAGAGAAGAGGAGGCTGAGGGGAGGCCTCATTGCTCTCTATAACTACCAGAAGGTAGGTTGGAGTGATGAGGTGACAGCTGCTTCTCCTTGATGCTAAGTGACTGGACTAGAGGAAATAGTTACAAGCTGTGTCAGAGGAGGTTCAGTCTCGATATTAGGAAATATTCCTTCACTGAAAGGGTTATCAAACATCAGAATGGTCTGCCCAGGGCAGTGGTTGAGTCCATATCCCTGGAAGTGTTCTACCACCATGTGGACCTGGCACTTCAGGATGTGGTTTAGTGTTGACTTAGCAGTGTTGGTTCGAGGGTTGGACTCAATGATCTTTGAGGTCTCTTCCAACCAGATATATTCTGTGACTCTGATTCTTTACCAGCTTCTCAATTTTCCTTTCTTCTTGCTATTCCACTGCCCTGAGCAGCTGAAGGTGCACATGCTAATTGCTAGAGGTGATGGATTTGACTTCTTTTTGCATTTTCTGTTTTGTTTGAGGGCTTGCTGTTTGGTTTTGGTTTTTAATGTTTGTTTGTCAGGGCATTTATGCTTGTTTGCCTGTTGGGGGTTTATTTTGTTTGGTCAGGAGTTTATATTTGGTGGGGTCTTTCTTTGGTGTGTTGGTGAGGATTTTGTTTGTTATTTTTCATGTTGGGGGTGTGTGTTGAGGTTTTTTGGTTGTTTGATAGAGTTCTTTGTTTGTTGGGGGTTTGTGTTTGTCTGGTCTGTGTTTTGTGGGTTTTTCTTCCTTCTCTTTTATTGTTTGGGGGTTTTTGTTGGATTTTTTCCCCCCCTCCATTTGTTCTGAGTGTCCATACCACTACTTGACACACACAAGTGGAGAGTTTTAAGGTAAACAGAAAAAAAAAACACCCAACCAACAACACACACACGAAAATAACTCAACAAAATACTCAAAACTATTTAAAGGATAATTTAAATTTGGTTTAAATGTGCAATATTCAACATCCTTACCAAATTAAAACATCATTACTTAAAGCTAGTAGCAATAACATGAAAGAAACATACACAAGTTCTGAACCATTCAGCAAGACCTTTAAAGAAGAAAAAACCCACAACTATTATAAAAAGTGAATTAATTTTCCTTGTAATTAGTAGAGTACATCCTGCATTATTAAGCATGCAATTGCTGTGTAATGCAGCACTGCTGTAAATATTTGAAATGATCTTCACTGATTTTTACTTTGGCAGAACTGGAAGGTTTCTGATAATCCCAGCACTGTAGGATGGGGTAATTTTCCAATAGACATTTGAAAGGACCGTGTGGTGGTTTGGGTATTCCTTGCCACCCCCCAAGCACTTCAGAAATCACCCAGACTAGACTCAGCCAGCTCTGGAAATATGAATGAAGCTTATATTTACAGCTGGCACAATATACAAGCAGATATTAACAGTATATACAGTGATAGACAGAAATGTACAAAGTAAAAGGTAATACAGAAATGCAACTCTCCTCCCAGAAACCTGAGTCCCCAGGAGGGGCTCTCAACCACCCCTCACCTTCCCCCTACCCCTCTCAACCTTACCCCAGTCTCAAGGAAGAATGGAGGTTCAGCCAGGGGGTTAAGCAAAGGTGGATCAGCCAAAAGAAAATGGAGGGTGAGGTTAGAGAGTAAAATGGAGTTCAGCCAGCAGCCCCAGCTCCCCAGCAAGCCAAGAGTGAAGAGCAAAGTGAAGTGACCTTATCTATCTTTTGCTTTTCTTTTTTACACATCTCAGCAAGACCATGAGGGAAGTAGACCTCACCATTGTTCTCACTTCACAGCCTATGATCTAGTCCTTCTCACCAAAACATTCTAGCTAGGCTCAAACTAGCACAGACCCTCACACTAAATGACCATTATCAGAAAGTTTTCTTCCCTTCATGAAGAGTAAAATTTCCCCTAATGCCTGCACTACTTAGACACATAAATCTTACTTTAAAAGACAGATTATCTGCTAATAAACTTATATTGATGCTCAAAAGCTTCCTGTATGACCAACAAAACCCACTTAACGTTTTCTCTCAACTCCATTGCCATATTTCAGTTTTCAAGCCCTTCCTCTCGCCTTGAGTAACAGTTTCGTAGAATCATAGAACTGTTGAGGTTGGCAGAGACCTTTGAGATCATCAGGTTCAACTGCTCACCTATGACATAGGGAAAATGAGACTTCACAAGTGGTGGCTATTTCTTCTACACCTTGATATTTTGTTTTCTTACTTAAATATTATCTCAGCATTGAACTGTTTTAATGACCCCTTGCCTAACAATAGTTTTGGGAAGTTCCCAATTGTTACCCACATTTATTTTACACAAAATCCAAATACTACTAAGTGACCAAAAAAAAAAACCAACCAAAAGTAAAGCAAACAGTGACACTGAACCGTCCCTGGAGGTGTTCAAGAGAAGACTGGATGAGGCATTTAGTGCCATGGTCTAGATGACTGGCTAGGGCTGGGTGCTAGGTTGGACTGGATGATCTTGGAGGTCTCTTCCAGCCTGGTTGATTCTGGGATTCTATGATTAATAACCCCTTTCACAATTCTGATACTTGGAATATTTCAGTACCTTCCAAAAATTCCAGACCTCTCCTGCTGAACCCTTTGTATCTTTCCAGTGTGTTAATACACACCTGAGGGGACTGTTACTCAGGAACTCTCCACTCTCTGAATTTCCCATCTTTTACAAGTTAATACCACTGTTACATTTCAGACACTAAAATGCTCTGATCTACTCCATCCACAAGTCACAGTTAGGGCAGACAAAATTAAAACCTCCTTCCAGGTACCCATATCAGAGTATCTTAAACCACTTTTCACTACTCAACTAAGACACATAGAATGCATTGATTACTACAACATTTGTAGTAAGACACTGGCACAGGTTGCCCAGGGAGGTTGTGGATGCTTCCTCCCTGGAGGCGTTTAAGGCCAGGCTGGATGAGGCCTTGAGCAAGCTGCTCTAGTGGGAGGTGTCCCTGCCTATGGCAGGGGGTTGGAGCTGGATGATCCTTGAGGTCCCTTCCAACCTAAACCATTCTATGACTCTATAAGGGCTTTCCCTCTCTCCCGCCAATCCAAGCGTAAGGCGTCCTGTTACAGCTTACATATCACCATACAGAAAACAGAAACATACCTTCATTTTCCATGCCACCAGTCTGTCTGCCTCCTGTTGTCTTGGAGTTGGGGATCCCACCTGAACAAGCTGGATGGGGGCACCAAGGAGTCCTGTTCCCAAATGAATCCCCGCAGCTGACAGAGGATCCTCCTGGCTGCGTCACCAAAAACTGACGTATGGGAAAGGAGACCTCACAACATGCGGAGCGTTACCAGGAAAGATCTGTTTAATCAGTGCTGGGTGACAAGGGGAAGTCATCCTCTAAAGCCCTTGCACACCTTCACCTTGTTCAGGTGAAATGTTTATACTACAAAATCATACATATTTGGTACAAGGGTAGGGTTATCACACTTAGTTCTGGGAATAGGTGGAGTTATTACAATCAGTTCCTGGAACTCGTCTCCATAAGGTCCCACCTCTTTAGGCATGCTCATTGTCCCCTGGTGGTTGCCTTTTGGGGTCCTTGGGAGGAAGGTTGTCATTTTCCTCGGTCTGACCTTTCTACCTTTCTTCCATCCAGCATCAGTTGTGGGTCACATTCTTGGCTGGAGTCTCCAATGTTCTCATCTTTGAATACAGTACAAATGATGCTTTATATCAGTGCTCACACAGTTAAGGATTTAACTTTGGCTACTGGAATGGGCTGCCCAGGGAGGTGGTGGAGTCACCGTCCTGGAGCTGTTCAAGGCAGGATTGGATGTGGCACTTGGTGCCATGGTCTAGCCTTGAGCTCTGTGGTAATGAGTTGGACTTGATGACCTATGAGGTCTCTTCCAATCTTGGTGATACTGTGAGACTGTGAACTAGTTTCCCACACTCTATGTTCTCTATCCCTTTTCCCCATATCACCTAAAGCTTCCAATCCCACCACTACTGCTAAGCCGCTACCACTAAACCATGTCCCTCAGCACCATATCCATGTGGCTTTTGAATATCTCCAGCGATGGTGACCCCACCACATGTGTGAACAGCCTGTTCCAATGCTTGATAACTGTTTCTGTGAATAAATATTTCTTAATATCTAATCTGATCCTCCCATGAACAACTTGAGGTTGTTTCTTCTTTCCCTATCACTGGTGTATGAGAAGAGACTGACCCCCACGTCACTACAGTCTCCTTCCAGATAGTTTTAAAGGGCAATGACACCTCCCCTCAGCCACCTCTTCTGAAGACTAAGCAGCACAGGTTCCCTCAGCTGTTCCTCATAACACTTAATTGCAAATTCTATGCAGATTCATTAGAGAAGCTCATCCATGCAATCCATAGCTGTTTTTGTGAGCTCATCCATTTGAGCATCAGCTCAGCTTCCAGTCTTGGTTTAAGTCAAGAGATCATTGAACAAAGCAGTGTACACCTTCAGTAGAAGAGGCAGAGAATGACCATGGCTCCCAATCAGAACTTAGCTTAAGTGTTTAAGCAGGAAAAATGATAAAGTCAACAAGACCAAGCATACACCTCAGAGGTGTTTACAGGAGGTCACTCAGAACTTGAAGCACAGAATCACAAAATCATGGAGTGGTAGGGGTTGGAATGAGCCTCTAGAGACCATCAAGTCCAACCTCCCTGCCAAAGCAGGATCACCTAGGGCAGGTCACACAGGAATGGATCCAGATAGGTCTTAAAAAAAAATCTCTGGGCAGCCTGGTGCAGTGCTCCAGCACCCTCACTGTAAACAACTGACTACTTGTGTGGAGGTGAAACCTCCCGAGCTCCAGCTTGTAGCTGTTGTTCCTTGTCCTGTCACTGAGCACCACTGAAAAGAAATGGTCACCTTCATCTTGACACCCACCATTCAGGTACTCATAGACCTCGATTAGATCCCCTCTCAGTCTTCTCAAGACTAAACAGACCCAAGCCTCTCAGCCTTTCTTCACAAGAGAGATGATCAAGGCCTGCAATACTTCTCATGGCTCTTTGTTGGACCCTCTTCAGTAGATCCCTGTATCTCTTGAACTGAGGTGCCCAAAACTAGAGACAATATTCCAGGTGTGGTCTCACCAGGGCCAGAGACAAAGAGAATCCCCATAGGCCTTGTCTTAAGGCAGCCCAGGATTCTGTTTGTCCCCTTGGCCAAAAGGGCACACTGCTGCCCTGTCCACATGATGCTGTCCACTAGGACTCCAAGGTCTTTCTCCATGGAGCTGTCATCCAGCAGGACAATCCCTATGTCTGTATTGGGGCTTGGTGTTTTTCCTCCCCAGGTGCAGGAATCTGCACAAAGCTCCACAGACAAACAACCTACATGCTAAATGAGGTGCTTCTACATGAGTTGCATGGTGTAGACTGGATATGCTTCAGGTGAAGGCTGCAAAAAAGGAATGAAGAAGAGGATAAACCCCCCACGTATATTTCTCATTAGTGATCCCTCCAGAAGAATGGGGAACATTTGTACTCTTTAAACTGATTCATAAACATGTGGACATTGCATTTTGGGACATAGTTTAATGGCTGTGGTGGTCTTATATTGAGAGCTGGACTCAATGATCTTAGAAGTCTTTTCTAACCAAAATAATTCTATGATTCTGTACTTAGTCACTCAAGAAAATACACAGTTGGCACCCTGAAATAACCTGAAGTTGGAAGTAAATGGCATCTGAGAGGAAGGACTGTAACATGTCAGGAACATAACAAAGGTAATGAGAACTGTGAAAAGGCTCTAAGAGACTTCAAATAAAGTAGAGAATACCTTGGAGACAAAAATATCCAAGTAGAATTGAAGTATTTTTAGCTTCTCTGCATCTATAACGTTTATAAGACGAAGAGAAAAAGCTGTTCTCATGCTCTGGACTTACCATGTCATTGATAGCTGTTGGTGACATCTAGGCAGAGTCAGTGAACTGAAAGACAATCTTCCTGCTCACACAGCAGATGAACAGCACAACAGCTCTGGGCTGAAACCCCCAAAAGATTCAGTCATTTTAAAGCCACAAAGAATAACTACACTTTCTAAATTAAAAAAAAAAAAACAAAACAAACACAAAGAGGAGGTTTTAGTCAAATGGTCAATCTCTTCCACCTATAAGCCAAATGTGCTCTGCTTTTATTAGCTACAGCACAAAAAATTAGGTACATAATGTGAACTTTGAATGACCGACACACAACTGGATGCAAGATAACATGGACTACTCTTACCCATAATGTGGGAAAGACATTTGGATAGAAAATTGTGATAAAAGAAAATCATAGAATCATGGAATGGTAGGGGTTGGAAGGGATCTTTGAAGAGCATGCAATCCAACACTACCACCAAAGAAGGATCACCAAGGGGCAGTCCCATACTACCACCAAAGAAGGATCACCAAGGGGCAGTCCCATACTACCACCAAAGAAGGATCACCAAGGGGCAGTCCCATACTACCACCAAAGAAGGATCACCAAGGGGCAGTCCCATACTACCACCAAAGAAGGATCACCAAGGGGCAGTCCCATACTACCACCAAAGAAGGATCACCAAGGGGCAGTCCCATACTACCACCAAAGAAGGATCACCAAGGGCAGGTTGCACGGAAAGGTGTCCAGATGGGTCTTGAAAAATCTCCAGAGGAGACTCCACAAGCTCTGTGTGCAGCCTGTTCCAGGGCTCCAGAGGTTGTAGCCAGGTGGGGGTTGGTCTCTTCT
>WAAF01015416.1:20809-72921 GCA_013400475.1 Tricholaema leucomelas
TCTATTCTATTCTACTCTATTCTATTCTATTCTACTCTATTCTATTCTATTCTATTCTATTCTATTCTATTCTATTCTATCCTATCCTATCCTATCCTATCCTATCCTATCCCAGCAATGAAGTTTTTCCTCACGTTGAGGATGAACTTCCCGTGCTTCATTTTGTGTCTGTTGCCTCTCATCCTATCACTAGGCACCATAGGAAGAGACTGCCTCCTTCTTCTGGACATGCCCCCTTCAGGTATTTGCAAACACTGATCAGATCCCCTCTTAGCCTTCCCTTCTCCCAGAGAAACATCCCCAGGTCTCTAGCCTGTTCTCATCAGACAAATGTTCTATTCCTTTCATCGTCCCCATAGCCTGTCCTGGACACTGCAGTATATCTCTGTTTCTTTTGAACCAGGGACCCCACAACTGGACACCATACTCCAGATGTGGTTTCACCAGGGCAGAGTAGAAGGAGAGGTGACCATGCCTCAACTTGCTGGCCACGCTTATTTCTGAATGCACTCCAGAGTCACCTGAGAGAAGCCATTCCACTCACAGAACAGCTGAAGACAGACATTTGGTGACTGCTGATTTTTTTCCATGAATACTTGTGAAGGATTAGGGGCAGAAGGATCATTCTGTTTGCTGGTCAACATCTTAAGGTTCTGGAAAAGCTAGGAATTGCACAATCCATTATTATCTCAGTGATGTAACTATTACATTCAAAAGACAAATTGCTGTTACAGGGAAATACAATTTAGATTCAATATAGTTTATCTCTATATGTTCAGGCCAGGAGCAAGGGAGCAATTGAGCCTTTGTTAGGGGACATAAAGATCTGGTCTGGGTTGGCTGAGTACTTCTCTATGGATTTGCAGACGGACTGTTCATAAACCTCTATCTCATTTATATCACAGAATGGCTTGAGTTGGAAAGGACCTTAAAAATGATCTAGTTTCAAAATCCCTTCCATGGGCAGAGACCCCTCCCACTAGACCAGGTTGTTCAAAGCCTCCTCCAGGCTTTGAACACTTCCAAGCATAAGCAAGCCATCTCAATGTGTCACCACCCTCACTGTAAAGAGTTCCTTCCTAATGCCCAATCTAAAACTACCCTACTCTAGTTTCAGACAAAATGCCCTTTGTCCTGTCTCAAGAATTTCTTCCTAATATCCAGTCTAAACCTACCCTTCTCAAACTTTAATGCATTCTCTCTTGTCCTATCGTTACAAAGTCTTATAAAAAGTCCTTTACCTCCTATGTCTCTTACCTGGGCACCAGGGAGGCAGCAGACCTCTCTAAGAAGTGGGTTCGGTCTGCATATTGAGCCTTCTGCTCCCTTCAGTAGGGAGTCTCCTATAACAATGACCCTACCAGGTTTCTTTTTAGGAGTGGTTTGGATGGCTGGCCTGAGGCATCCTGTCTTTGATGCAGTTTCTGGGCTTTTTGAGTCACAGAATCATAGAATCAACCAGATTGGAAGAGACCTCAGAGATCATCTGGTCCAACTTATCACACAGCCCTGGCCAGTCAACTAGACCATGGCACTAAGTGCCTCATACAGTCTTCTCTTGAATATTTCCAGGGATGGCAACTCCACCACCTCCTTGGGCAGCCCATTCCAATGCCAATCACTCTCTCTGGGAAGAACTTCCTCCTAACATCCAGCCTATACCTCCCCTGGCACAACTTGAGACTGTGTCCCCTTGTTCTGTTGCTGGTTGTCTGGGAGAAGAGACCAACCCCCACCCTTCCAGTAGTTAATCATAGAATCATAGAATGGTTTAGGTTGGAAGGGACCTCAAGGATCATCCAGCTCCAACCCCCTGCCATAGGCAGGGACACCTTCCACTAGAGCAGGCTGCTCAAGGCCTCATCCAGCCTGGCCTTAAATGCCTCCAGGGAGGAAGTATCCACAACCTCCCTTCTATAAAAGACACACCAATAAAACTAACCCCAAGTGCCACAGTATCAGTTCAATAAATCATACAACCATAGAACTGTTGCAGTTGGAAGAGATCCTTAAGTTCATTGAGTCCAACCTTCAGCCTGAGACCCACCACGGCCATTAAAACATGTCCCAAAGTGCCACATCCACCCATTTCTCAAACACTTTCAGGGATGGTGACTCAACTATCTCCATGGATCCCATTCCTTCTGAACATAGATGAAGAATTACAAGCAGCTTCTTTTGTATCTCATTTTCCTACATATCTACATAATATAACCCCTCACCTTATGAATGAAATGTTCATAAACATCAGTGGGTCATTAAGGGAGCAGGTGGCTGTTGCTCTTGTCTGTAGATCTGAGAAAAATACATATTAACCTATCTGAAATTGAATAAGGCAGGACAAGTCATTAGTTTAATTACAAGACAGGACTAAATTAACACAGTTTGTCCTGAACATATTGTTAGCTGGATGAAAGAAGTCCTCATCTTCTGTTTCATGCTGGAGATTACGGTTCTCAGAATGAGCTGGGCAACTGGCAGCACAGAGCACGTGAATACAAAGCAAGGTGAAGCCCTGTTACCTAATTAAGGCCCTGAGCACTGCTTAGCAACAATATCACCAAACAACCAGACCACTCTGGCCAAAAAAGAAATTCCCTGTAGGGTAAGAAAACAAAGTGGGTCTCTCATCAGCTGCAGACAAGGTTAGGTTCTGGAATGGTATCACTGGAACACCTTAATTAATAAAAGTCCCTGAAAGTATACAGAGAGTTGAGTGTTAGTCTCTTCTCACAAGTAACAACTGAAATGACAAGAAGAAATTAAATAAGTTACACCAGGAGAGATTTAGGGTGGACATTAGGAGAAAATTCTATACCCAAAGGGTTCTCAAAGACTGGGATAAGCTGCCCAGGGAAGAGGTTGAATTGTCATCCCTGGATCAATTTAATAACCATCTAGACATGGTGCTCAAGGATACTGAATACCTTAGGGCCTTGGACAAGCTGGTCTAGTGGAAGCTGTCCCTGCTTATGGCAGTGGAGGTTGGAACTAAATGATCTTTCAGGTCCCTTCCAACCCAAACCATTCTATGATATGGTGTAGTGGTGGCCCTGGCAGAGTTAGATATTAGTTGGACTTGTTGATCTTAGAGTTCTTTCCCAATCATAGTGATTTTCTGTGAGTAGCAGAGGAGTAGACTTGAGTGCACTGGATAATGTTCATGAAGCCAAATGGGAGACATCAAATGATTTTGAATCAGTTTCACAATTTATGACTCAGTTCTCCAGGCTGCTTGCAGACTTAGGAAAACTTTCACTTCATCCTTCACTTTCACAAGGAGGAGGCCACACTATTCTTTCAGTGTGTAAGAAAAGCAGAGAGATTGCCATGCTAAACGTGTCTAAAAGCCTTAACTGAGACAATCACCATAGCTAGCCTTCAGCCTCTACCTAAGCTTACGGAGTTTTTGTGCCTGTAAGTTTATCTACTAAACTCACAGCCTGTAAAAGGGTAGCTTATAAAAGATTATAATAGAACCTAGAAGACACTTATACATACATTTGTGTTAAACAGGATCTACTACAGACACAGCTCTCAGAAATCTTTTAAATCTATATAAAAGTGCATCAAACCAATCACAATTATATCTGCTTTCCTCTTCTAACACACAGATAGGAGTGGAAAGAACGTAACATCCAGATAAACTGAGAGAGAAGCAGCTGGCTGGTGAGTTCACACCTCGCTCCTCAAATACTTTCTGCAAGAGGAGAAAAAAAACCCCTTGACTATCTGACAGAGAATAGAAAGAGATGAGTTTGGAGCTCACAAGGCACAAGTTTGCAGGTTTCTTTTCTCTTCACCACAGGAAAAAATATTAACATCACATTGGCTGTCCAAAGGTTTTCTCACTAACAGAGGGTACAATTTACAGATGCAAGCAGTATCAATGCAGGCTCACAGATACACAGGCTGGTGAAGTCAGCAGGACAGCTCCAACTAGATCAGGCTGCCCAGAGCCACTGCAAGTCTGATGACGAATGTCTGCAGAGGCAACCACGTTCCTGGGCAACCTGTTCAGTATTTCACCACTCTCATTGTAAAAAACTTCTTTCTTATGTCCAACCTAAGTCTGCCCTGCTCCAGTTTCAAATCATTGCCCCTCATCCTGTCATTGCCAGCTCTTCTAAACAATCCTTCCCCAGCCTTCCCATAGTTAAACTTCAGATACTGCAATGTAGCTCTAAGGTCTCCTGAGAGAGATACCTTAGACCTCTCTTTTCCAGGCTGAACAGCCTCAATTCTTTAACTTGTATTCATAGGAAAGCTGCTCCAGTTCTGTGGTCATCTTTGTAGCCCTCTTCCAGACCTCCTCCAGCAAATCTGTGTCCCTCTCCCACTATGTCCCTGATATAGGCTCACTACATATTTGAACTTATGATGTATTCTGGAACTTGAAGATAACAGAGAATGTTGAAATTATGCTTTAAGGGAGTTGAGATGGTAGTATCACAGAATCAACCAGGTTGGAAGAGACCTCCAAGATCATCCAGGCCAACCTAGCACCCAGCCTTGCCCAATCCACTAGATCATGACACTAAGTGTCTCATCCAGTCTTTTCTTGAACACCCCCAGGGACGGTGACTCCACCACCTCCTTGGGCAGCCCATTCCAATGCCAATCACTCTCTCTGCCAACAACTTCCTCCTAACATCCAGCCTATACTTCCCCCAGCACAACTTGAGGCTGTGTCCCCTTGTCCTGTTGCTGGTTGTCTGGGAGAAGAGACCAACCCCCAGCTGGCTACAGCCTCCCTTCTGGTAGTTGTAGGCAGCAAGGAGATCAGTCCTGAGCCTCCTCTTCTGCAGGCTGCACAGCCCCAGCTCCCTCAGCCTCTCCTCATAGGGTTTGTGTTCCAGGCCCTTCACCAGCTTTGTTGCCCTTCTCTGGACAGGTTCCAGCACCTCAACATAAAAGCTATGTAAAATGATTTCCTCATCAGAAATCAGTTCATCTGTGGAGCAAACACACTGCAGACAAGCAAAATGAAAGCATCTTATATCCCTTATTCCGTGTCTGCATAATTGGCCGAGGCAGAAAGGACAACAATAGATTCCACCACCCCCACCCCCCCCCGACTATACACAGAACCTGTTACATTTTATTTACAGGCTCTAATTCAGTCGAGAAATCTTCACAAAGATGCTTATGGGCAAGCTTAGTAATTTAGGGAAGTCAGGAAATGGAAAAGGCTAAGCCACAAGACAGCTTTACCCCACTTATAAATCAGGCTGAGCAGAGAACCTAGAGAACAGCAGAATTTACTCATGGAGATGAAGCAGGACTTTAGAGATGATCCCTGACTCCTTTGCAGTAGCCTCTAAAACTGCAAGCTATGTCCAATCATGGATCCACATTAAGTCTCATGCAAATAAAAACCCTCCAAAGCCCAAATTGTGCCAGACACAGCTTCCACGAGGCAAACATTGTGGAACATTACTGCTTAAGCAGCACAGGAAAAAAAGCCAAACTGCTGCCACGTTCCCCAGCTCAGGGTAGCGAGCAGGAAGTCAGGATACGGTGGTCTGAGAGAAGCCAGGTCTGGGTGCTGCTGGCAGCTCTCTCTTGACTGAACCTAAGAACTTGCTGAACTTGCAGACTTGTGGGGGAGCAGAACAAACTGTGCTAGAGCAGGACTAGAGCAGAACTGCACAGAAGAGTGCAAAAGCAGGGTCCATGCTCTTTTGTCTTCGCTCTGTTTATAGGCTTCCCTGGACAATGTGTCTGTTGCCATATGGATACTGGGTGCAGACAATCCAGCAATCACTAGCTGATTCCAGCATGGCCTTTCCTACGAGTCAGTACACGTGTGGAAAAGGTGCTTTTTGCTGTTCCCACTTCAAGCCCACAAGGGCCAGGGGGAAAGCAGTTTTGTGCCTTCTTCCCCCATTCAAACCTCCGAAGACAGAGGAGGAGGAGAAGAAGGGATTTGGAGTGCTCCACAACACAGCGCTGCTATGTAGTACATGGGGAATGCACAGAGACAAAATGCTGAAGGGAGGTAAGAAATAAATACAACCAAAATTGCTAGAGCTTCTAATGAACAGTCCTCATCCCACTTCTGGAAAGCAGAAGTGTTGCCAGACTCCATTTGAACTCAATCACATGCGATCCATTATTGCATCTGAAGCACAAAGCATGTGTTAGCACTAAATCATCTCTATAAGGTCTAGGATATATCATTCATCCCATACAGCCTCCTACTCTGGAGATTTTTATTTCATTCATGAAAAACAAAACTCCTGTTAAAGGGGGAAAAAAAGAGATTGCACTGTTCAGCTCCTCTTCCACTTAACAAATGCCTTGCTCTTAAAGAAACCAACCTCATCAGTTTAATGACATTTGTTGATAGTTTGCCATTAAAATGGACAAAAAAATAAGGCTTTGTAAGTATCAATTTAACCTTTGAATTAAAAGACACCTTGCTTTCCCTCTCTGCCTCCTTAGAATCATAGAATCATAGAATGGTTTAGGTTGGAAGGGACCTCAAGGATCATCCAGCTCCAACCCCCTGCCATAGGCAGGGACACCTCCCACTAGAGCAGGCTGCTCAAGGCCTCATCCAGCCTGGCTTTAAACACCTCCAGGGAGGAAGCATCCACAACCTTCCTGGGCAACCTGTGCCAGTGTCTCACCACCCTCACTGTAATGAACTTCCTCCTAACATCCAGTCTAAATCTCCCCTCTGCCAGCTTAAACCCATTCCCCCTCGTCCTAACATTACCAGACCGTGTAAATAGTCCCTCCCCAGCTTTCCTGTAGGCTCCCTTCAGATACTGGAAAGCCACTCTAAGGTCTCCTGGAAGCCTTCTCTTCTCCAGGCTGCAGAGCCCCAACTCTCTCAGCCTGTCCTCATAGCAGAGCTGCTGCAGCCCTCTGATCATCTTCGTGGCTCTCCTCTGGACCGGCTCCAGCAGTTCCATGTCCTTCTTGTGCTGGGGGCTCCAGAACTGCACACAGTACTCCAGGTGGGGTCTGAGGAGAGCAGAGTAAAGGGGGAGAATCCCCTCCCTTGCCCTGCTGCCCACACTGCTCTTGCTGCAGCCCAGCACAGGGTTGGCTGTCTGGGCTGCATGTGCACACTGCTTCCTACCTCTCTTTCCTACTTCTTTCTATTCTCTCTCCTTTTAGATATTTATTATTCACCTCTTTCCTGCCCTGATCTGAAAGCTTTTATCAAGAAGTAATCTGATGAAAAGAAAAACTTGGTCTCACCCCAACAGCAAGAAGTCCAGGAGTGTGAGGACAAGCAGTCTTGTTGCCTCAGCTCTCCATTTCATGTGTACCTACAGTGATCCATCACAACAGTTTCCAAGATAGAAAGAGGACTTTAACGTTGCATTTTGGGCCTCTGCATCTCTTGACCATTTGTCCTTATGGCAACTATTTCCATCAGGCTAAGAGAAGATAAATCAATGACATGTGGGAAAATACACAGAATCATCAAATGGCAGGGGTTGGAAGGGATCTCTGGAGATCATTGAGTCAGCTCCTCTGCCAAGATGCGTTCACCTAGAGACAGTCACCCAGGAACACATCCAGGCCGGTTGTGAATATCTCCAGAGAAGGTTCCATGATCTCTCTGGGCAGCCTATTCCAGTGCTTCATCATCCTTAAATTAAAAAAAGCTCCTCCTCATGTTTAGATGGAACTTCCTAAGTTCAAGTTTGTGCCCACAAACTTGAGTAGTTCATCAAGGGAAGGGTGTTCCACCATTATGTTGGATGTTATTTAGATTGTTGGTTCCCATTTCAAGCTTATTTGCAATCAAAAACTGATTTTTAGCTATCTCCTCTTACTCTGTTTGTTTCCATTCTACAAATAAACAGGAGTGTGCCAGATAAAGGTAAGACTGGTTTGGGAAAAGTGTATCTGTAATGCACTTCCCAGCTCATTTTTCTAATTAATGAACTCTGTGAATCTCTTTTTCTTTCGTTATTTTTTTTCCTCATTAAACAAAAATGAAAACAAAACAAACAAAAAACCCACAACAAAACCAAACCAAAAAATCCAAATCACTCTCTGCACTTCAATTCTTTCTGTAAGACACCAATCCTCTGAAATACTATTCCTTGAAATGAAAATAGACAAGAAAAAGCAAAGAAAAGAAAACCCAACAAGAAAAAAAAGCCCAACCCACTCTACTCTCCAACTGCAACCAGCTGTCCTGCCTCACTTTTGGAAACTGCCTTTCTTAAGCAGCTGTGTCTCAGACTGAGAAGGAAACCAGGAAACATATCTCCTGTAACAACTGCCAGCCAAGAAATGGGATGACTTGCCATGCTCCCTCACCCTAAGGACATTTTGACTGGTATTTTACAGTTCTGCCTCTTTGCTTCCTTTTGCAAAACTCTACAAATGAGGCAGTTCACATTCATGGATCACTAGAAAACATAAATCTAGGGAAATTACTGTTTTAGGAATGATTACTTCAGAATTTAACAGAAGAAAATGATCATCACTTAAAGTGCTTCATTCTATGGTTAAAGTCAATTCCAGCCTGCTTCCCATCCTCTCCTTCTCTCACTTGTCTGAGAGTTGCTCTCATCATCCTCCTTTGAATTTTAGGGAGGGAAAAAACCTTCTATTTTTCCAAATTTGATGCCTGAACTGATGCATTGTTCAAACTGCCTTGCAGTTGACTTCTCAAAGAAGAAAGGAAAACAGTAGGCATTAATTGTCCCTTCCACAAGTTGGCACAGTGTGGGTCTGTGTGACCAGAGCTGGAAAACACAACTGTCTCATTCCTGCCTCTTAGAGTGTTTTAACTAAATGACCCTGGCTCTGCCAGTTCCTGTGGTCTAAAAAGCATCAGAAAATCTTCATTCAGGTTTGCAGTAGGTCTGCAAATGTAGCAGGAAAACTGCCAGCACACAGCAGGGATGTAAGAGCAGATAATGGAAACAGCACAGAGCTCTCAGTCTCATCTTATCTCCTACTCAGGAAACTGCCACAGCAGAATTGGCAAAGTTGCTCAGCTCCACTTTAGAAGTCTCAAAACAACCTATCTTGTTTGGAGCAGTGGTTTAAACAGCACATCATACATGGCCATAAAAAACAAAAGAGTGGGAGCTAGTGTCTTGTCTACTAGAATCACAGAATGGCTTAGCTTTGAAGCAACCTTAGAGATCATCTACTCTCACGTCCCTGCCATGGGCAGAGATGCCACTCAACTAGGCTTGCACATCCCCAGTATCAGAGAATCACAGGGCTTGGAAGGGACCTATAGAGCTGTCAGCCCACAGCTTGGATGGCAACACTCTGTGCTGGGTGAGGAACTGGCTGCAGGGCCGAGCCCAGAGAGTGGTGGTGAATGGTGCCACATCCAGCTGGTGGCCGGTCACTAGTGGTGTCCCTCAGGGATCAGTGCTGGGCCCCATCCTCTTTAACATCTTCATAGATGATCTGGATGAGGGCATCGAGTCAGTCATCAGCAAGTTTGCAGATGACATCAAGCTAGGGGCTGATGTGGCTGGGTTGGAGGGCAGAAGGGCTCTGCAGCGGGACCTTGACCGCCTGGACAGATGGGCAGAGTCCAAGGGGATGGCATTCAATGGCTCCAAGTGCCAGGGGCTGCACTTTGGCCACAACAACCCCATGCAGAGATACAGGCTGGGGTCGGAGTGGCTGGAGAGCAGCCAGACAGAGAGGGATCTGGGGGTGCTGATTGATACCCGCCTGAACATGAGCCAGCAGTGTGCCCAGGTGGCCAAGAGAGCCAATGGCATCCTGGCCTGCATCAGGAATGGTGTGGCCAGCAGGAGCAGGGAGGTCATTCTGCCCCTGTACTCTGCACTGGTTAGACCACACCTTGAGTACTGTGTTCAGTTCTGGGCCCCCCAGTTTAGAAGGGACATTGAGATGCTTGAGCGTGTCCAGAGAAGGGCAACGAGGCTGGTGAGAGGCCTCGAGCACAGCCCTACGAGGAGAGGCTGAGGGAGCTGGGATTGTTTAGCCTGGAGAAGAGGAGGCTCAGGGGAGACCTTATTGCTGTCTACAACTACCTGAGGGGTGGTTGTGGCCAGGGGGAGGTTGCTCTCTTCTCTCAGGTGGCCAGCGCCAGAACGAGAGGACACAGCCTCAGGCTGCGCCAGGGGAAGTTTAGGCTCGAGGTGAGGAGAAAGTTCTTCACTGAGAGAGTCATTGGCTACTGGAATGGGCTGCCCAGGGAGGTGGTGGAGTCGCCGTCCCTGGAGCTGTTCAAGGCAAGGTTGGACGTGGCACTTGGTGCCATGGTCTAGCCTTGAGCTCTGTGGTGAAGGGTTGGACTTGATGATCTGTGAGGTCTCTTCCAACCCTGATGATACTGTGATACTATGAGACCACCTAGTCCAAACCCCTTGTCAAAGCAGGATCACCAAGAACAGGTCATACAGGAATGCATCCAACGTTTTGAATTACTCTAGAGAAGGAGATTCCATGATCTCTCTGGGCAGTCTGTTCCAGTGCTCCATCAGTCTCAGAGGAAAGAAACGTCCTTAAGTTGAGGTGGAACTTCCTGTGTTCCAGCCAATACTCATCCCTGTCCCATTACTTGGCACTACCAAAAAGCGATCATCACTTTTATCCTGACACCCACCCCTCAGAGAGAATTGTTTTGGTTAGAAAAGACTTCTAAGGCCATTGAGTCCAAATAGCAGAGGTCCGTGGCTTTAGCTGGCAGCAACAAAAAGCTTTGATCAAATGCCCTGACTGCTATTGAAGTAATTAATTCTGCTGCTGAAAGACTGACAGCTGTTAAAAGCACACACAGGTACAATATGCTGGAAACCATTATGGAGTGAAGAGAATTGGCTGGAGCAGCTCTGCTATGAGGACAGGCNCCTAATATACTGTAATAGTGAGTGTCAGAACATGTCAGGAAGGTTGCCAAATACTGCAGATCATCTTCTTCCTCTAGACATAACCACTGTGAGGTGCTTGTATCAATGAGTTCAGAATTATCTGAGCTGCCACAGAAAGGTATGGCCAACTACAGCATCACTATGGTTGGAAAAGACCTTCAAGCTCATCAGGTATAACCATTATCTCACTCTACCAGAGCCACTACTACACCATATCCTTGTCTATGTCTACCAGGCCACTACTACTACAATACCATATCTTGAGCATCATATCTAGATGGCTTTTAATTACAGTCATGCAGTGGTTCAAACACTCCCTTCCCAGTGTGTTTCCAAAGGAGCCTGCCCACGTTAGCAAGGCAGCTGCAGGCAACTGAGACATCAGGGAAATTGCCAGTGAAACAGGAGGATGAAGGCTGAGCTATGAAGGAGCATCTTGAAGTAATTGGAATAGGCTGATCAAGGAGGTGGGTGATGGAGTCACAATCCCTGGTGGTGTTCAAGAAGTGTGTGGACATGGCACCTCAGGATATGGTTTAATGGCCATGGTGATGTTAGGTTGGAGGTTGGACTCCATGGTCTTAGAGGTCTTTTCCAACCAAAACAATTCTATGATTCTATAAGCAGTCTTAAGAGCTCTGGTTTCAGATGTAACCCTCTGAGTTGTGAGAAGTCCTTGCCTGTGGCCTGGGAATAGCATCCTTTTTTTTTTCTACTACATACAACTTCATTAAAGTGAGACTCACAGGAGAACACACAAGTTAATTACAACAGGAATCACACAACTGTGCCACCACATCTGGCACACTGCCTGCAATCAGTCAGTCTTCACTGAGACTTCCCCATCACAGTACATTGCAAAGATCAAGCAACAGTAAGATGAGAAATGCTCCTTCCTCAGCTGATTCAGTCTATTAAGGAAGGGAAAAAACAAGAACAATATTATAGCATTTTAGGCTGTGATGTCAAGGATCTAAGGCTCAGTAAAAGGTATCGGACTTAAGACTTTTTCTTAAAGAAAAAGTCTCATAACCATAGAATTGTTTCATTTGGAAAATATCTCTAAGGTCATTAAATCCAGCCATCAACCCAAGATTACAAAGGACCACTAAACTACATCCCAAAGTGCTGTGTCCATACATTTCTTCAAAACCTCTGCAGACAGTGACTCCACACCTCCCAGGGCAGCCTGTTCCAATGCCTCAACACTCTTGCAGGAAAGAAAACCTTCCTAATATCCAATCTAGACCTCCCCTGACACAATTTCAGATCATTTCCTCTTTTTTTTTTAATCAGCTGATACCAGGGAGAAGAGACTGACTGCCTCTTCGTCTCTTCCTCCACTCATGAAACAGGACTGCAGCAGAAGAATGATGCAACAGTGATGGACAAAGGCAGATTTCATTTTTCATGTAATTTTGTACCTTATTCTGAATCAGGTCTAAGCTTAAGTACCTGAGATGCTTCCACTTTGTTCCAGGGGAGTGGGATTAGTCTCAATTTTTAATTCTACTTCCAGCTTCCTACTTGTTATGACAAGTGGCTGTGAGCTGTGCTTTCTGGAGGTTAATGTGTGCAACCTAGGTCCATTCAATTCCTCTTCAGAAACAGCTTTTTTTTTCGCTTGAGTGCTTATGGAATAAGGAGGATCTTGCTACTGTTTTAATTTTGCACCTACTATGAATATTGGCATTTCTACACTTATAATGAGAACAAAATAACACAAAGCAAATAAAGATCTGCTGCAAAGGAACAGCTGTTTAGCTATAACCTATAGAGGCAAGTTTTATGGTCACTCTGGTTGGAAAGCTAAATAAAAGAAAGCCATCAAATGTGGGTCCTATTGCACAGCAAGAGAAACATAGAATCACAGAATGGTAGGGGTTGGAAGGGACCTCTGGAGATTATCCAGTCCAACTGCCCTGAGAAGACAGGATCACCTAGGGCAGACCACTCAGAGGTCATACAGATGGGTTTGGAACATCTCCAGAGGTGATGCCACAACCTTTCTGGGCAGCCTGCTCCAGAGCTCCAGCAACCTCACAGCAAAGAAGTTTTTCCCCATGCTGACATGGAACTTCCTGTGCTCCAGTTTGTGTCTGATGCCCCCCATCCTACCAAAGCGCACCAGTGAACAGATACTGACACCTTCTGAACACACCCCGTTAAGGTATTTGCAAGCACTGAGCAGATCCCCTCTCAGTCTTTTCTTCTCCAGACTAAACAACTCCAGGTCTCTCAGCCTTTCCTCATCAGACAGATCTTCCAGTTCCTTCATCATCCTCATACCCTTCATTGGACTCTCTTCAGTAGTTCCCTGCCCCTCTTCAACTGGGAAGCCCAGAACTGGACACAATATTGCAGATGAGGCCTCACTAGGGCAGAGTAAAACAGCAGGACAACCTCCCTCAACCTGCTGGACAACAGCTAACCTTTCTAACAAAAGAGGCACAGTTCAGTACCTCTGTGGAGGTGTTCAGATGCTGATGTCCCAACATCCAGACCTTACCAGGAAAACTGACACATTGCCTTAGAAGTCACAGCATTTATGGCCAGGGAAATTTCAGCATGACTCTTCCAGGTGCTTCGTTAGGTCTGATGTTTTATGACAGCTTGGAAAGGAAGAAAACACTGGAGAACATTTCAAGCCACTGATTATATTTGCAGCATAATACACAGACTGCCAGCCAGAGCAGTTTTGTGGAATTCAGGAGTCATAAAGCAGGGCTAAAGGGGAGATGAGTCTGGAATAGTTTGGAGATCACTGTCTCCCCCTTTGGAGCTTTCATCAAGATGAACTACTGAATTGTTTCAGTTGGAAAAGACCTCTAAGGTCACCAAGTTCAACTGTTGACCTAACAACACCATGTCCATTAAATGATCTCCTGAAGTGCCATGCCCTCACATTTTTTAGTACTTCCACTGACTGTGGAACCTACCAACTCTCTGGGCAACATATTCCAATGCCTGACCACCTTGTCACTAGAGAATTTTTTCCTAATGTGCAATCTAAACCTTCCCTGGCACAATTTGAGATTTCCTTTTGTTCTGTCCTTTGATACTAGGGAAAGGAGCCTGACCTCCACCTCACCACAACTTCCTTTCATGAAGCAGGGCAGCAGCAGGGCCAGCAATGAAAATTATTAGAGTGTTTCTTCTTTTTTTTCTTTTCAGTGCCATTTGGCAGCATGAATACAAGAC
The DNA here is from genome assembly GCA_013400475.1 of Tricholaema leucomelas. Classification (NCBI taxonomy): domain Eukaryota; kingdom Metazoa; phylum Chordata; class Aves; order Piciformes; family Lybiidae; genus Tricholaema lacrymosa; species Tricholaema leucomelas. The sequence goes on from WAAF01015416.1 coordinate 34,855, forward strand.
TAGAAGCAAAAAAATGTAGTTGTCTTCAGCTTGAAAAAAGCTTGTTAACAAGGACTGCTTTCAGCCAGCCAGAGAGCTGTGAGCATGTATCTTACGCTGGCTTTACAACTGCAAGGAACCCTCCAGATTTCCCCCTGTTAAGCAGCCCAGATGGCACCCTGGTGAGTGACTTTAAACAGCAACCCACTCAGTGATCAAGGACTTGCAAATCAGTCCACATGTTCTGCAGGGTAGTAGAAACTGCATCCATTCATTTCTAGTGCTCTACAAGTAGCCCAGTTGCTCAACATCAAAAACTCTGTGTTTACAAGAGAAGCAAAACTCAAAAAGGAAATAAGGTGTCCAAGAGACATATAAATGTTTGTCATCGTCACTCTCCTAAACCTGCATGTTCATCCATACATGGGACTCATAGAACTGTTTCTGCTGGAAAACACCTCTGATATCATCGAGTCCAACCACCAGCCTAACACCCCTGTGGTCCTTAAACCACTTCCCAAAGTGCATGTCCACACGTTTCTTGAACACCTCCAGGGATGGTGGCTCCACTACCTTCCCAAGTAACCTATTCCAATCTTGACCATTCTTGTTTTGAAAGAATTTTGTCCTGATATCCAACCTAAAGTCCTCTGGCAGAATTTCAGGCCATTCCCAGGCAGAATTTCACTCTCATTCTATTACCTGATACCAGAGAAAAGAGACCAACTCTTACCTCCTTTCAGGAAATTGTAGAGAACAATGAGGTCTCTTCTCAGACTCCTCTTCTTCAGACTCTTCTCACAGTTTCCTCAGGCATTTCTCTCCAGACCCTCAGCAGCTTTGTTATCCTTTTCTGGACATGCTCCAGCACTTCAATGCCCTTCTTGCAGAGAGAAGCTGAAAAGAAAACCCAGAATTCACCATGTGGTCTCATCAGTGCCAAACACAGAGGTGCAATCTTCTCTACTCTTACTAGTCACACTAGTAATTGTGATGTTGTCTTCTTTTGTAAAGCCCTTCAGAATCCACAGGTGAAAGGTGGATATGGGATCTGCAAGGCAACAACAGAGATCCCTTCTAAAGGAAAAGTCCATGATGGCCTAGATTTTCAGGGTCTCTGCATGCCTGTGTTGGTCTGACAGAACTCAGATTTAAAGCACTCTGAAGGGGCTTCATTGCCTCACAGCCATTACTTTCCTGCAGGAGCGGTCAGGCATTGGAACAGGCTGCCCAGGGAGGTGGTGGAGTCACTCTCTCTGGAGGCGTTTGAGAAACATGTGGACATGGGCACTTAGGGCATGGTTTAATGGCCACGGTGGTGGGAGGTTGATAGTTAGGCTCAGTGATCTTAGAGGTCTTTTCCAACCAAAATGATTCTACGATTACTCACCTGGGCTGTTTCCCAACAGAATGGCAGCTTTCAAGGAAGCAATCCACTTCTCATTCCAATGGAAAAAAAAAGTACTGAGAAAGGGATTGTTGCAGAAGTTTAACCACCCCACACCCTGCTGCCAGGGCTTGCAGTACCAGGTCACTGGGAGCTCACAGGGAACCCACTGAGCTTCCCATTTAAGCAGCTACAAGCACGGGCTGGACCACTCATGCTGGAAGGGCCTTTTGCTCCCCTGCCTCCACGCCTGCAGGGCAGGGGAGGGAATCAGGTTGTTCATGCCTTTCCTTTCCCATTCAAACCACAGAGGGAGAGGGATTTTGGGGTACACCAGACCCCAGGACAGAAGTTTCAAAGCATCCCAAACAAATGATCAGATGCTCAGAGGGCTGCAGCAGCTCTGCTCTGAGTACAGGCTGAGAGAGTTGGGGCTCTGCAGCCTGGAGAAGAGAAGGCTTCCAGGAGACCTTAGAGTGGCTTTGCAGTATCTGAAGGGAGCCTACAGGAAGGCTGGGGAGGGACTATTGACAAGGTCTGGTAATGTCAGGACGAGGGGGAATAGGTTTAAGCTGGAAGAGGGGAGATTTAGACTGGATGTTAGGAGGAAGTTCTTTCCAGTGAGGGTGGTGAGACACTGGCACAGGTTGCCCAGGGAGGTTGTGGATGCTTCCCCCCTGGAGGCATTTAAAGCCAGGCTGGATGAGGCCTTGAGCAGCCTGCTCTAGTGGGACGTGTCCCTGCCTATGGCAGGGGGTTGGAGCTGGATGATCCTTGAGGTCCCTTCCAACCTAAACCATTCTATGATTCTATAAATCACCGAATTTAAACATCCACCACAACAAAACTCTGAGGTCCTCGGCAACAGCTCCTAAGCTTTGCAGCTTGCTCTAGCACTGTCCTACCACTTAGGCTGTTAAATGACACAGATGTGCTTACCTATTGCACCATTTACAGAGGGAAGCACTTCAAACCCAAGCAGCAAATACTAAGGGATGTAATAAATTTTACATTGCCTACATAACAAACATACATTATTCATCCATTATTCACATTTACATAAAAGGAATACATTTTTCATCACTACAGTATAACCTTAACTCTGACCTGTGGATTTTCTTAATATATTTGGTCTACTAGCTTCAGTTTCTAAATATTTCATATTGTTACACAGTAGATACTATAATTCATTTACTTTACCAGCTGGCAATTTTAGTTAGCTGCTTGGGTTTTTTTTTGCCAGAGAATAGTACTGAATATACAGTTTCATAAATTGTAAACCAGTGTTGATTTATGGGAAAATTATGCATCTTGATTTGCATTTGGGAATGATTAAAGTATTATTAATGTGTAGATACATCTTTTAAGTTTGCATTGGGATTACAGTTTGGAGGAAAAAAAAAATGCTTTTCATCTATCAAAACCCCTGACTTTGCTTTTGAGCTATCAGTCAGATGCAAAAGGATCCTTAATCATAGAACACAATCATGAAATTTATTTGATTGGAAAAGATCTTTAAGATTATTGAGTCCAACTGTCCACCTAAACACCACCATGGCCACTAAATCATGTCCTGGAGTGCCACGTCCACACTTTGCTTGAACACCTCCGGGGATGGCGACTCCCACCACCTTCCTGGACATCCTGTTCCAATGCCTGCCCACTCTTGCAGGAAATAAATCTTTCCTAATATCTAACCTAAACTTTCTCTTGCACCATTTCAGGCATTTTCTTCTCATTCTATCACCTGATACTTTGAAGAGATTTACCCTCACCTCCACTGGTCCTTCCAGTCCAAAATCAGACAAAGAACTGTATGGTTAAACACAAAGGCTCCATCCTTTCAGGCACTCACTCACACACTTACAGATCATACTTAACACAGACTCTATATGTGGCTATAGATTAAGACCAATGTAAGCAGAAGCAATTTGTTTCACAGAACAGTAGGGGTTGGAAGTGACCTCTTGGAGGTCATCAAGAACAATCTCCCTACCAAACGAGAGGCACCCAGAGAAGATCACAGAGGAATGCATCTAGGTGAGTTTGAATGTCTCCACAGATGGAGATTCAATCATCTCTCTTCAGTGTTCCATCACCCTTAAATTAAAGTTGTTCTCACCACGTTGAGATGGAAGTTGTTACGTTCAGGCTTGTGCCTGTTACTCCTTGTCCTGCCATTGCACACCACTGAACAAATACCGGTCCCATCCTCCTGACACTCACCCTTTGAGTACTGATCAGCATTGATGACATCCTCCCTCAGTCTTCTAATTTCCAGATTAAAAAGACCAAATTCTCTCTTTTTTTTTTTTGTCATAAGAGAGACATTCCAGTCCCCTCAGCATCTTTGCATCCCTTTTCTGTACCCTCTCCAGCAAGTCCCTGTCCTTCTTCATCTGGGAACCCCGGAACTGGACAAAATACTCCAGATGTGGTCTCACCAGGGCAGAGTAGACAGGCAGGACAACATCCCTCAACCTACTTGCCACACTCTTTTTGGTGCACCCCAGGATGCCAATGACTTTCCTTGCCACAAAGGCACATTGCTGGCTCATAGTCATCCTGTTGTCCACCAGGAGTCCCAGGTTCTTTCTCCCAGAGCTGCTCTCCTACAAATCAACCCTCAACCTGTACTGACCTACAGAGTTGTTCTTCCCCAGGTGCAGAACTTTACACTTGCCCTTAGTGAGCTTTATTAGATTGGTGTCGAGAGAGATCTTCCTGGTCATTTTTCCTCATGCTTACAGGAGTACAAAATATTTGCATATTAACTACATCATGCAGATGCTATAAAAGTTGATGATGTTGTTAAATATTCATCTGTTTAATTCTCATTGCTTCTGTTGCCTAAGTATGTTCAACACACTAATATAATTTGGCTGCTTCTCTGCTTCTAATACAGATTGGATAATGTGCAAAATTTGCACACAAATCAATGTTCGTTTTTTAATTACTTGAACTGCTTTCTTGTGCTAATGAGGTAAAAAGAACCTAGTAAGTTAAATATGCATCAAAGTGCTTAAAGGATTATGGCCACAGTTGCCATCCTGCTTCTTGGAAATCACTGTAGAATCATACAAACTAACTATCAATGCCTGAATCATAGAGGTTGGAAGGGAGCTCTGAAGATCATCAGTTCCAGCCCCCTTGCCAAAACAGGGTTACCTAGAGCAGATCACACAGGAATGCATCCAGATAGGTCTTCAAAGTCTCCAGAGAAGGAGACTCCACAACCTCTCTGGGCAACCTGTTTCAGAACTCCAGCACCTTTACAGTAAAGATTTTTTTCCCCATGTTGAGGTGGAACTCCCTGTGTTCCAGTTTGTGTCCATTGCCCCTTGTGTCCTCTCTCTGGGACCAGTGAAAATAGACTGGCATCCACTCTTAAAAGTAATTTGTAAGCATTAATAAGATCCCCTCTCAGCCTTCTCCTCTTCAGACTAAACAGCCCCAGGTCTCTCAGTCTTTCCTCAGACAGATATTCCAGTCCACACATCATCCTGGCAGCTTCCATCAGACTCTCTCCAGCAGATCCCTGTCCTTCCTGAAGTGGGGAGCCCAGAACCTGACACAACATTCCAGATATGATCTCACTAGGGCGAAGCAGAGCAGAAGGAGAACTTCCCTTGCCCTGTTGTTGTTAATGCATCCCAGGATACTATCAACCTTCTTGGCCACAGGAGTACATTGCTCTTCTATGAATAAGTTATTGTCCACCGGGACAGTCTCCTCCTCTGAAGAACAAGTGATATGACAAGAGGCGATGGCTTCAAGTTTCACTGGGGGGATTTAGGCTGAATGTGAGAAGAGATTTCTTCACTGAAAGGGGTTGTTAAAATATTGGAATAGGCTCCTCAGGGAGGTCATTGAACTCCCATTCCTGGAGGTCTTTAAAATAGGCAGAGATGTAGTGATGAGAGATGTGGCTTGGCACCAGACTTGACAGAGTTAGATAATGGTTGGGCTCAAAAACCTTGGAAGTCTTTTGCAACCAAAATGATTCTGTGGCATTCTGTGATCTGTACTTGTAGTTCTTCAGGCTCTAGACTCTGCTGAGATAAGCCATCATCCCCTAACATTCACCAGCATTATTTCAACACAGCACCTACAACAGAACCTTGTTGCAAATCAGTGTTTGTTGTGTGGTTTGTCGATGCTGATTTTTTTGTCTTCGCTGGTGGGAAACAGGGCTATAAAACAGGGATTCGAAGGTCTGCATCAAAAGAAGTGTGACCAGCAGGATGAGGAAAGCGATTCTGCCCCTCTGCTCTGGTGAGATTCCCCACACAGAGTACTGCATCCACTTCTGGTGTCCCAAACACAAAAGGGAAATGAACCTGCTTGAGAGGGTCCAGAGTAGGCCATGAAGATTATCAGAGGCTTGGAGCAGCTCTCCTACGAGCACAAGCTGAGAGACTTGGGGCTGTTCAGGCTGGAGAACAAAAGGCTGTGGAAAGACTTTCCAGTACCTGAAGAGGCCTACAAGAAAGCCAAAAAGGGACTTTTTATGAGGGCTTATAGTGATAGGATGAGGGACAATGGGCTGAAGCTTGAGAAGAGATTTAGACTGGATATTAGAAAGAAATCCTTTAGAGTGAGGGTGGTGAGACACTGGAACAGGTTGTCCAGGGAGGTCATGGATGTCCCCTCCCCAGAGGTGTTCAAATTTGGACAAGACCTTTAGCAACATGGTCTGGTGGAAGGTGTCTCTGCCTAAAGCAGAGGGCTTGGAATTAGATTACATTTAAATTCCCTTCCAACCCAAACCGTTCTATGAATCTATGGAGCTGGAGGCAGAATCAATTAAAGGGCAGCAAGAATACTTTGAATGCAAGGTACGAAAAGTCAATACAAGAGAAATCTCAATTTCCTTATTGTAACTACATTAGAAAAATGCAGCTTCTGCCTGCCAAAAGCATGAAATCAGTCATTCTTTCCTTTATCATTAGAGATTATGGTGACATGACTTAGGTAGAGAATGAGGGGAGATCTAATTATCAACTGATGAGTCATGCTATACAATTTCAGTTGTAATCAGTCACGTTCCAAGTTACATGCTGCTAATTATCCACTGTGGATAAGAAGATGTGATGATTTATTTCTCAAACTGGCAAAACCATCTGATACATTCATGAAAAGACTACAAAAAAGAATTAATTGCCTGAAAAAAACCCTAACCATATATTTACACAGGATGATAAAGATGAGTATCACAACGCAAGGTCACATTTCTGAATGGCAATGGTCAGCTCACAGCCCATCATTTCAGACATGAATCTCTAGATTCTGTCTTTCCTAAGTGCATCCCTTCACAATTTACATTAAATTTAATCTGAAATTTTATTGCCCAGTCTTACAACTACCTGAGGGGTGGTTGTGGCCTGGGGGAGGTTGCTCTCTTCTCTCAGGTGGCCAGCGCCAGAACGAGAGGACACAGCCTCAGGCTGCGCCAGGGGAAGTTTAGGCTCAAGGTGAGGAGAAAGTTCTTCACTGAGAGAGTCATTGGACACTGGAATGGGCTGCCCAGGGAGGTGGTGGAGTCGCCGTCCCTGGAGCTGTTCAAGGCAGGATTGGACGTGGCACTTGGTGCCATGGTCTGGCCTTGAGCTCTGTGGTGAAGGGTTGGACTTGATCTGTGAGGTCTCTTCCAACCCTGATGATACTGTGAGACTGTGATGCTATGATACAAACTCCTTTGCCAGTTGTTCAGTTTACCATTGTCCTAACAAACCTTGGTATAATCACCACCGTTCATCCTCTTTTCTGTGTCTTCTACAAACTCGTTGACCAGCACAGGACCCAACAGACAGCCATGCAGAGCCCCACTGATGATTTTCTGCTAGACTCCATTCTGCTAGAATCACAGGATTGTTTCAGTCCAACCACTAACCTAACAGCACCACGACCATTAATCCATGGTCTGAAGTGTCACGTCCACATGTTTCTTGAACAGCTCCAAAGATCTTTAACTATTTATTGATGATAACTTATCTTCTCCAATGTCAACCTGATTTCCTCAAAAGCTTTTGTCAAAAGCCTGTCGAAAGTTAAAGGAGGTACATTACTAAATTCACCCCTATGCTCATTTCCTGCCCCCTTTGAAGGAGGTCAAGCTTTAAAGTAGACCTTTGCTTTAAAGAAGTTGTGATGACCCCATCTAGTCAGTAATATTTTTTCCGTGCATCACTTACAGTTTCCACTAATTAGCCTGGAAAAAAGATTAAGTTTAGAGGCCCCCTATGCTGCTGTCATTCTTCAGCCCTCAGGTATGAAAGACATCACAGAATCACAGAATGATTGAATCACAGAATGATTGAATCACAGAATAGCAGGGGCTGGAAGGCATCTCCAAAGATCATCCAGTCCAAACTCCCTCCCAAAGCAGGATCACCTGGGGCAGGCCAAACAAGAACATACACAGTCACTTCTTGAAAGTTTTTAGAGAAAGAGGCTCCACAGCCTCTCTGGGCAGACTGGTCCAGGGCTCTATCACCCTTAGGGTAAGTAGGTTTTTTCTATGTTGAGGTGGAACTTTCTGTGTTTCAATTTGTATCCACAAAGATAAACTTCTGTCCTGTGAAGGTGCTGGAGCACTGTACTGGGCTGCCCAGAGAGATTGTAGAGTCTCCTCCTTTGGAGATCTTCAAAACTGACCTGGATGCATTCCTGTGTGGCCTGCCTTAGGGGGTCCTGCTTTGGCAGAGGAGCTCTGTGTGTCCCTTCCAACCCCTATTGTTCTGTGTGTGTTGAGTCATACTGTGAAGACTTTCTATACTAAAGCAAAAGGATTTGCCAAGGAATCTTAGCTACAAATAGAAGCCAATTTACCAGGAATGCAAACTAGAGGAACAGACTACAGAGAAGAGGCTTTGACAGCTCAAGAACAGATTTCAACAGAAACATAAAGTAGGCTTCAGACACCTCTATTAGGCTGAATCCTGACAATGGAGATTGTTTCCCTCTGCCCAAAATTCTTAAGAGAGTCCCTATGGCTCAGCTTCTCAACGACATTATTGTTAGTAGAGATGAATTCTATGTTTGGCAATTCAGATACTCCTACTTAAAAAAAGGGCACCAGAGTCCTGCCCTGTACCTCAGGGGGGGGGAAAAACAACAAACCAAACACATTCAATATTTTGAAACATTCTGCTACAGCAGCTGGAATGAAATTCTCCAGATGAATGCCTTCCAGGGAACTCAAGGCAGAATTCAGAGCAACTACTTATGTTAATTGTTGCATTTTGGAATTTCAGAATAGAATAGAATAGAATCAACCAGGTTGGAAGAGACCTCCAAGATCATCCAGTCCAACCTAGCACCCAGCCCTATCCAGTCAACCAGACCATGGCACTAAGTGCCTCAGCCAGGCTTTTGCTGAACACCCCCAGGGAAGGTGACTCCACCACCTCCCTGGGCAGCCCATTCCAATGCCAATCACTCTCTCTGTGAAGAACTTCCTCCTAACATCCAGCCTATACTTCCCTCGGCACAACTTGAGGCTGTGTCCCCTTGTCCTGTTGCTGGTTGCCTGGGAGAAGAGACCAACCCCCACCTGGCTACAACCTCCCTTCAGGTAGTTGTAGACAGCAATGAGGTCTGCCCTGAGCCTCCTCTTCTCCAGGCTAAACAACCCCAGCTCCCTCAGCCTCTCCTCATAGGGTTTGTGTTCCAGGCCCCTCACCAGCTTTGTTGCCCTTCTCTGGACACGTTCCAGCACCTCAACATCTCTCTTGAATTGAGGAGCCCAGAACTGGACACAGTACTCAAGGTGTGGCCTGACCAGTGTTGAGTACAGGGGAAGAATAACCTCCCTCGTCCTACTGGCCACACTGTTCCTGATACAGGCCAGGATGCCATTGGCCCTCTTGGCCACCTGGGCACACTGCTGGCTCATCTTCAGCCTACTATCCACCAGTACCCCCAGGTCCCTTTCCTCCTGGCTGCTCTCCAGCCACTCTGTCCCCAGCCTGTAGCATTGCTTGGGGTTGTTGTGGCCAAAGTGCAGAACCCTGCACTTGGCCTTGTTCAATCTCATCCCATTGGCCTCTGCCCACCCATCCAGCCTGTCCAGGTCCCTCTGCAGGGCTCTCCTACCTTCCAACAGATCAACACCTGCTCCTAGCTTGGTGTCATCTGCAAACTCAATGATGCTAGACTCAATCCCCTCAATTTTGTGCCCGTTTCAAGAACTTTCTCCTTCAGTTCAGTTGAGGCCTATTTTAACTTATCTAAGTCAGCTTGGACAAAGACTGTGCTTTCAAAATTAGGTTGAAAAAACAATAGGAATAGGCTGTTTGGGTATTCTGTCATTTCACATCCATTGTGCACTATCTTACAAGAGATGCTTACGAGAAGAATGGTGTGACAAAACCAAACAACTGTTTTTGCACTGCCAGGGAAGTTTAAGTTCTACTTGGAGGCTCAGGCTGATTTTTATTTTATCATATCAATTTGATCTTCAGCAATAAATATAAAGTTAATATAGAGTTTATAAAGTAGGTATTATTATTTACCTAATGGCCCATAACAACTGCTACAGAGAATTTATATTTCACAGATCATTGACTTGATAGATTGTGACTGGTCTTCTGAAGATGTTCTAGTCTACTGGGTCATTACAGATAGCATGCCCAGACAGTAAATCTATGTCCTAAATATCCTGGTAAGATTTTGCTCAAAACAGTTAAGTCTATGGGATCAAAGTCAATTCAAAATACTTTTTTTTTTTCTTCTTTTAATTTATTTTTAAAAGGCAAAGCAGCATGAGACACATTACAGACCATTTGCTAGCAGAAGCCTGGAAATGTCACGTTGTGAATTCTGCAGACATTTTCATGTATGCACTGTTGAAGAAAGCAGATATATCACAGATGATAGAGGAAGAAATAAGAGCTGTCTCAAAGAGCTTACTTTTCAAATCCTTATCCCACAAAGATTTCCCTTGCTGGTAACAAAAAAAATTGTCTGCATTTTGATTACTTCAAGATTAAAATTACTACTACAAGATCAATTACCAATGCTAGCCCTGAAATCCATATGTCCTAGAATGGCTCGAGTTGGTAGGGACCTTAAACACCATCTAATTCCAATACCCTGCCATGGGCAGGGACACGTCCCAACAGGCCAGGTTGTTCAAAGCCTCATCCAGTCTGGTCTTCAACATTTCCAGAGGTGAGGCATCTACAGCTTCTCCAATCAAACCATTCCAGTATCTCACTACCCTCATAGTAAAGTGCTTCTTCCTGTTGTCTAATCTAAATCTACAATCCACCCTGCTCTACTTTAAAACCATTACCCCTTGTCTTATTACCACATGTCCTTATGAAAGATCCCCCTAAGCTTTCCTATAGACTACCTTCCCTGTAGTCTACCTTCCCTATAATTGTCCTGCAGTGAACTGTCTGTTGCTTTAATCTAACTTTTTCTTTTGTCCTGGCACCTATTTCAGACTAGCTTTGGAAAGCAGAGGAATCCTTCAGCACACGAGAAGGAAGACACTGAGAAGAAAGAAGGCAGTAATTTGTCATCCTGAAATAGCACCATGGACAATGTGTACCTTTGAATGATTCTGTGGACATTGTGTACATTTGAATGATTCTGTTAGTCATCTGCTAACATGGTGATGAACATTGTTGATACCTTATTAGGATTCAGAAGCTGGCTGAAACAACTTCATGTTAAAATAAATGAAATCATTCCTTCAGCTGCTATCTTGTCAAAAGTGAGCAACATGAACTAGAAGCTGCTAAAATCAGTCATAATGAAAACACTGAGATCTTGAACTACAGTGCTGAGAATGGCACTACTTGTTTGACAGTCAGATCGTAGAGGTTGGAAGGAACACCTGGAGATCATCACCTGCCGAGCAGGTCCACCTGGGGCTGACCACACAGATGAGATATGCAGCAGCAACCCACAACAGACATATGCAAACAGAGCATTACATAGAAAATCATAGGAGGAGGGAACATACTATTCAAGTGGTCAATAAACAGCAGGCTGTGAAACAGAGGGGAGCATTATTTAAGTAGGCTTAGATTCAAGGAAAGCATAGACTTCACATTTGGCCAAGGACTGCTACCTATCTCTTTGGAACAACTCTCCAGCAACCCCCCCAACCCTGAAAAGGAAATCACTCTAGAAGCAGCTTACCAATCTCTTCTCAAAGGTTATAAAGAGGGTGATTATGAACTAGCTGCTGCTTGGAAGTAGAGGAAGGCTACAGGAACAGAAACCCTGTCAAAAACAAAAGCTGTAACACGGTGGAATGGAAATGGTAGAATGATGTCTAATGAGCAGCACAGAAATGTGAAGGTCAGTTTGTTAGCAGTAAAGAAGAGCATCTATTTGCACTGAGGGCAGTTGCTGTCTCTCCTAACAAAGCCCTGCTATGGCACAAAAAAACATGGAAAGTTGAATATTTTAAAGTTTAGCTTGCAAGTTACCAACTAACATAAATTAATCCAAGTTAAAGTCACTAGCAAATATCTGCTAACATACCCATGATTTGCAGCTTCCAGAGAAGGGCCATGAGAATGATCAGAGCACTGACAGACCTACCTCTGAGGGAACGCTGAGAACTGGGTTTGTTCAGCCTTGAGAAGAGAAAGCTGAGGCGAGACCTCATTACCGTGGACCAGCGCATAAAGGGTGGCTACCAGGGGGATGGAGACACTCTTTTGACAAGGAATTCTGTGGAAATGACAAGAGGCAATAGGAAAAATTATTCCTGGGGTGATTCTGATTGGACTCTAGAAGAAAACGTTTCACTATGAGAACGGTTAGAGATTGAAATCATCTCCCAAGGGAAGCAGTGGATTCCCCTACGTTGGACAATTTAAAGACTCAACTTGACAGGATGCTGGGTGGGCTCATTTCAACTCTATTGTCACCTAGAAAGGTTGCACCAGATGATCCTCAGGGGCCCTTTCAGCCTGGCATTCTGTGACCTTTGGTAGCAGCAGCCATACTTATAAAGAGTTCACACTCTGGTGTAAGACATTTCACACTGTTACATTGAGCACCACAGTGCTCAGCTTTTGGAACATAAAAGTGGGGTACAAATTCCAAACTCTCCACCTGAGGAATTGGTTGTGTTCCTCTTCTTGTGTATCAGACTTATGTTTCATAGATAACAAAGTAAAAATCACCTTTGTACTAATTATTAACAAATATGGTTCACTAGGATTTAGCACACAGATGGAACTTGATGATCTGTGAGGTCTCTTCCAACCTTGGTGATACTGTGATACTGTGAAAACAATCTTATTCTGAGTTTCATTTTGGTATTGATAATCATATGCTCTGATAACATATATTTTACCACAGAACCATAGAACTGTGGACATTGGGAGAAACCCTTGAAATCATGAAATCCAACTGCTCACCTAAACTTTGGACTACCACTAAACCATGTCTATCAGTACCACATCCATGCATCTTTCAAATATCTCCATGGTTGGTGTCTCCACTGCCTCCCTGGGCAGCCTGTTCAGTGCTTCACAATCCTTTCTGTTAAGAAATTCTTCATGATATCCTACTTGAACCTCCTCTGGTGCAATTTGAGACTTTATCCTCTTCTATCACCTGATACTAGGGAAAAGAGACTGACCCTCCCCTCACTCCAACTTCCTTTCATGAAGCTGCCATCAGTCTGTTGTTCTCCAGAGTAATCCCAGTTCCCTCAATTACTACAAGTCGTAAAACTTGTTCTCCAGACCATTCACCATCTTCTTTGCCCTTCTCTGGAAACACTCCAGCAACTCAGTGTCTTTATCCTATTGAGAGGCCCAAAACTGGACACAGTACTCAAGGAGGGGCCTCATATTTGATGAGTTGGTGACTATTTGCCATCGTGATTACCTTGAAAGAGTGCTCTTCAGGAAAAGTGAGTTCTCATGCCTGCTATGGATTGGATACTTGAAATCTAGCAAATGCCAAAAGCTAAGCTGCTCTCCAGAGGTGAGTGAGATGCTGAGTGAAAGGCAGGTCTACAAACTTCTGGAAGAAATCCCTCTAAAGACAATGCTATCCTTGACTACAGTCAGGGCTTGCCACCAGATTAAAGCAGAGATCCAATCCATCAAAGCCATGAGAGGTTTTTTTTCTTCCCTGTTTACAAGCAGAAAAATAAAATACCATTTGCTTATCACATCCAGAAAGTAGAGGTCTGGATACGCATCACTGCTGTGAAGAAGGGTGAGCAAACCAGATCCTGACTGATCTCACGGTTAACCCAAACCTGGGATTTTCCCCCAGTCTCAGCCTCACAGCACATTTCCATATGCTATCTTGATTAATTTCCCTAAATGCAGACTTTTAGCCTGGGTTTTTTTTTTTTTGAGTTACAAAGTTCTGGACATGTCACTGGTATGCATCCCGCATCGACCAGTCCTCTCCTCTCCTGTCGCTACAGTGGGTGACTGTACCATTCCCCCTCCCTGCTGCCATCTCCATCACCATGCAGGCCCTCGTCCCTGGTGTAACAGTGTCACTACCAGGCCAGAGCTGAAGAGGACAGCCAGATGACCAACATTTCCTCTCTTTCCTTAGCTCTTTCTGGTCATATGAATGGATTGATGTCTTTTCCCCAGCACCACACATAGCTGCTGCTTCTGATATTTTTAAGTACCTCTGAAAAACTTCTTCTTTTTCTTCTTACACCAATTCTACCAAAATCAAAAGAATTCCTTTACCTACAAAAAACCATTTTAATATTTCTCAAGATCACACTGACTGGCAAAATGTGGGGTTTGGACATGTCTCCTCAAAACAAGCAGCCTAGAAACCACAGCATTTATTTTTTCTTCTTGCACTCTAATTTAATAAGTCTTGTTCCCATTCAGATTCCCTACAACCATTTGTGAGGCTTTTCTTCCTAAGCAGAAAGCAATATTTATAAGACAGGAAGAGAAATATTTGTCAATCCAGAAGACAAATCAATTAAATTCATTACTTCAACCTCCCCCGCAAATTATTTAAGCGATAGTTCTGTTATCTCTGCAAGCTGCCATTAGACTTGTTTTAAACAAGCATCTGTCCCTTCCTCGTGAGAAAAATGGGCCATTTAATATTTGATTAGTAAATACTATTTCACAGTTGTCCACGGTTTTACATGGAAATAATACTGCTAATTTCAGTATTGATTTCAAGAAGATTTGTGCTGCATGATTCGTGAATTCTGTGCATCTCACACTTGTCAGAATTCATTATCTCTAGGGAAAGGGCAAATAAAGCCTCTCTATTTGGGAGAATGAAAGGCAGGTGCTGATCTGTTGGGAGGTATAAAAGCCTTGTGGAGGGACCTAGACAGGCTGGATGGGTCAGCAGAGGCCAATAGGATGAGATTTAACAAGGCCAAGTGCAGGGTTCTACACTTTGGCCACAAAGAACCCAAGCAGTGCTACAGGCTGGGGACAGAGTGGCTGAGAGCAGCCAGGCAGAGAGGGACCTGGGGGTACTGGTAGTAGGTACTGTACTACTACACTATCTGTACTACTACAGATAGTAGGCTGAAGATGAGCCAGCAGTGTGCCCAGGTGGCCAAGAGGGCCAGTGGCATCCTGGCCTGTATCAGGAACAGTGTGGCCAATAGGATGAGGGAGGTCATTCTTCTCCTGTACTCAACACTGCTCAGGCCACACCTGGAGTACTGTGTCCAGTTCTGGGCCCCTCAATTCAAGAGAGGTGTTGAGGTGCTGGAAGGTGTCCAGAGAAGGGCAACAAAGCTGGTGAGGGGCCTGGAACACAAACCCTATGAGGAGAGGCTGAGGGAGCTGGGGGTGTGCAGCCTGCAGAAGAGGAGGCTCAGGGAGGACCTCATTGCTGTCTGCAACTACCTGAAGGGAGGCGGTAGCCAGGTGGGGGTTGGTCTCTTCTCCCAGACAACCAGCAACAGGACAGAGTTTCAAGTTGTGCCTGGGGAAGTATAGGCTGAATGTTAGGAGGAAGTTCCTGACAAAGAGAGTGATTGGCATTGGAATGGGCTGCCCAGGGAGGTGGTGGAGTCACTGTCCCTGGGGGTGTTCAGGAAAAGCCTGGCTGAGGCACTTAGTGCCATGGTCTGGTTGACTGGATAGGGCTGGGTGCTAGGTTGGACTGGATGATCTTGGAGGTCTCTTCCAACCTGGTTGATTCTATGACTCAGTGATTCTATGATTCAGAATTAAATGTCTTTAATGTTTTTTTTTTTCTCTCTGACAACATCAGCTTTATTTTGGAAACATTCTGTCACTAATTAGGCTTGCTTTTAGCATCTTAATAATAACAGTAAACACCATTTTCACTCTCTGAACAGATGCAACACCTAAAATCTTTTATGAATGAAAACAAAAATCAATTGCTAAACAATATCATTGCTTTATCTTGCTCTGGGTTTATGTTTTGGAGCATTATAGAGTCATAGAAATATTTTGATTGAAAAAAGACCTCCGAGATCTTCAAGTACAACCTAACACCACCACGGCCATTAAAACATTCCAAAGTGTCCTCCCCACATGTTTCTTGAGCACTTTCAGGGATAGTGTTATGGAATTATGCAAAATTAATAATTAATACTAATTTTGATATCCAGGTAGAGATGGTTAATAACTATGAAAACTGCTGACTAACATTAAATCTCACCAGAAAACTTTACAATGTTCAAAACACATGGTTTGGGTACTTACACACACAGGGAACAGGCAAACTAGAACATTCTCCCCCTTTACTCTGCTCTCCTGAGACCCCACCTGGAGTACTGTGTGCAGTTCTGGAGCCCCCAGCACAAGAAGGACATGGAACTGCTGGAGCGGGTCCAGAGGAGAGCCACGAAGATGATCAGAGGGCTGCAGCAGCTCTGCTATGAGGACAGGCTGAGAGAGTTGGGGCTCTGCAGCCTGGAGAAGAGAAGGCTTCGAGGAGACCTTAGAGTGGCTTTCCAGTATCTGAAGGGAGCCTTACAGAAAGGCTGGGGAGGGACTATTGACAAGGTCTGGTCATGTCAGGATGAGTGGAAATGGGTTTAAACTGGCAGAGGGGAGATTTAGACTGGATGTTAGGAGGAAGTTCTTTACAGTGAGGGTGGTGAGACACTGGCACAGGTTGCCCAGGGAGGTTGTGGATGCTTCCTCCCTGGAGGCGTTTAAGGCCAGGCTGGATGAGGCCTTGAGCAGCCTGCTCTAGTGGGAGGTGTCCCTGCCTATGGCAGGGGGTTGGAGCTGGATGATCCTTGAGGTCCCTTCCAACCTAAGCCATTCTATGATTATTATCAAAAGCTTTCCCCTTTGAAAACTGCTTACAGAGAGAGCAGATGCACATGGCTAACTTTAATAACTGTTGTGTGGCTGGAATGGCACCTAGAGGAGGAAAGCTCTGTGGCAGAAATGGAAAGCCTTGCAAAAAGGTGCTGGAGAAGTACCAGCATGAAAGAGAGCACTTGGTATGAAAATAAATGGTGATGTTCTGCATGATTTGTAGAATTACCTTCTGGCTCAGGCACACTAGACTGGAAGCTGGAAGATCTTGTTTCAGTTTTGTCACAGTCCTTCTCTGACCTTGAGTTTGTCAGTTAAATTTGGTCTTTCTATCAAGGGTAATAGTGCTATGCTCAAGAGGATTTCATCCATTCTGACTGCAGGCTTTGTGAAGCAGGAACTGTCTCCTACAGTGTGGTCAAACAACAGCTTTAGTACACTTAGGCTCCTCAGCTGAAATGCTTAAGCTCTAGTATCAAGAATAAACCTGATTTAGTATATGGGATTTTTATTGAAGTTGTCATTTGTGCTTGACTGAGGCTTAGGTTGGACATCAGGAAAAAAAAATCTATACCCAAAGGGTTCTCACAGTCTGGAACAGGTTGCCCAGGGAATTGTTTGAATTGCTGTTCCTGGGTGTATTTAAAAGTCCTCTAGATATGGTGCCCAAGGATGTGGCGTAGCAGTGGCTCCGGTAGAGTTGGATAACGACTTGACTTGATAATCTTGAAGGTCTTTTCCAGCTATGGTGGTTCTGTGATTAGTTCAGATTGGATGTTAGGTTTCTACTAACCTTCTAATTGAGTGTGACACCTAGAATACTGCAGTGTACTTTGGAATGTGGGAAACATATAACTGAAATAGCTACCTGAAAGGAGGTTGAAGCAAGGAGGGTGTTGGTATCTTTTCCTAGTAACAAGTGATGCGCTGAGAAGAAATGACCTCAGCTTGTGCCAGGAGGGATTTAAACTGGATAGCAATAAAAATTCCTTCACTGAAATGGTTGCCAAGCACAGAAACAGGCTGCCCAGGAAAGCAGTCGAGTTGCCACACTTAGGGGTATATAAGACCTTTAGGCATTGCATTTAGGGACATAGTTTAATGGTAGACTGGGCAGCGTTAGGTTCATGGTTACACTTGATCTTAAGGGTCTTTTTCAATCTAAAGGATTCTATGTTCTCATGATTCTATATTTACTTTCCTTTTGTCTAGTTAGAAATCTGATTTGCCCTTGTGCCAACTCAGTGGATCTCCAGAGGTATCTGAAGCCCCTCCTGAGCCAATAGCTCAGAAATCTAGAAAATTAACAACAGTGAAGATGCTAAAGAGAATAAATGAAGAGTGTTCTGCCTGTTGGACTGAAAACTCTATAGAGGGTAGTATCCATTTAATTTGACTGCAGCTCACTTTCACATACCATAAGCTGTTGGCAAAAAAAGGAGGTTATGAGACTGGATGGAAGAACACAGCTAAGAAGACTAAGGGAGCCTCTTGCAATGGGATATGTGAGAGCAAGCTACGAATGAGCAGAGAAAGCTTGAAGGGAACCTGAGGCAGACAGAAGGAATTGGAGGCTGATGAAATATCCAGAGAGCCAGGTTACTGGAATGGCAGGAAGAAGACAACTCCTGAGATCCAGAGAGAGTTATACAGAGGTTTTGCAACCTGGAAGCTACTGCATGTTGCTATATTGAGAACAGTCTGATAGAAAGACTCACTCCACTAGAACAAAAAATTAGTAGGGGACAGTTCTGTAGACTAACTTGTTTTAATTTGGTTTTAGTCTGAGCTTTTCCTGTACTGAAGAGTTCACTTACGAGTTCAGAGTTCAGGCTGCTCAGCCTGGAAAAGAGAAGGCTCTGAGGAGACCTTATAGTGACTTTCTCCTGAGGGGGATGACATGAAAGCTGGGGAGGGACTTTTTACAAGGCCTTGTGATAGAATTGGGATTTGCTTTAAACTGGAAGAGGGTAGATTTAGACCAGCTATTAGGCAGAGATTTTTTATAATGAGGGTGCAACCTGGACTAGCAGATAGTGTCTCCACCCGTGACAGAGCATTTGGAACTAGATGACCTTTATGTTCCTTCCAACTCAAGCCATTCCACGATGACACTGGATGTCTACAACGTACAACGCTGATAAAACAAGTGTTTTGAGATTCATAGCCCTCACCATTCTTCAGGGTGCTCACTCTGAAGCATCACACTGATCCACCATACAGACCCCCACAAATTCAGAGACACAACAAGAGGTGTCACATCAAAATTATGATCAAGGTAAACAGTCTGGAAGAAGGAAATAAAACTCAATTACTAGCCCCTGGGGACCGATGGGTTTAACAGCATGCAGGACAGAGCTGCAAGGAATGTAGCTCAAGGGACACTTTTATGTTTGACTTCTTACAAAAAAAAAAGTAGAGTTAGACCATGTTTTGGAGAAGCAGTAAAGTCACTGAAGGAGCAAACTGTATCTATCAGGGATTCACAGATATTGTTGGGTTGGAAGGCACCCTCAAAGGTCATCTTGTCCACACCCCCAGCAGGTAGCCAGGACATCTCCAACTAGACCAGGCTGTCTAGGGCCACGTCAAGTCTGATATTCAATGTCTCCAGGGACAGGGCCTCAGCCACATCTTGAGCAATGTGTTCCACTGTCCTCACTGTGAAGAACTGTCTCCTAATGCCCAACCTAAATCTACCCTGCTCCAGTTTCAAACCATTGCCCTTTGTCCTATCACTGCAAGGCCTTCTAAGCAGTCCCTTCCTGGCCTTCCTTTAGGTCTTTTTCAGATATTGAAATGTATCTGTAAGATCTCTCCAGAGCCTTTCCTTGTCCAGGCTGGCGGCCGGTCACTAGTGGTGTCCTTCAAGGGTCAGTGCTGGGCCCCATCCTCTTTAACATCTTCATAGATGATCTGGATGAGGGCATCGAGTCAGTCATCAGCAAGTTTGCAGATGACACCAAGCTGGGGGCTGATGTGGCTGGGTTGGAGGGCAGAAGGGCTCTGCAGTGGGACCTTGACTGCCTGGACAGATGGGCAGAGTCCAAGGGGATGGCATTCAATGGCTCCAAGTGCCAGGGGCTGCACTTTGGCCACAACAACCCCATGCAGAGATACAGGCTGGGGTCGGAGTGGCTGGAGAGCAGCCAGACAGAGAGGGATCTGGGGGTGCTGATTGATACCCGCCTGAACATGAGCCAGCAGTGTGCCCAGGTGGCCAAGAGAGCCAATGGCATCCTGGCCTGCATCAGGAATGGTGTGGCCAGCAGGAGCAGGGAGGTCATTCTGCCCCTGTACTCTGCACTGGTTAGACCACACCTTGAGTACTGTGTTCAGTTCTGGGCCCCCCAGTTTAGAAGGGACATTGAGATGCTTGAGCGTGTCCAGAGAAGGGCAACGAGGCTGGTGAGAGGCCTCGAGCACAGCCCTACGAGGAGAGGCTGAGGGAGCTGGGATTGTTTAGCCTGGAGAAGAGGAGGCTCAGGGGTGACCTTATTGCTGTCTACAACTACCTGAGGGGTGGTTGTGGCCAGGGGGAGGTTGCTCTCTTCTCTCAGGCAGCCAGCACCAGAACAAGAGGACACAGCCTCAGGCTGCACCAGGGGAAATTTAGGCTTGAGGTGAGGAGAAAGTTCTTCAGTGAGAGAGTCATTGGCTACTGGAATGGGCTGCCCAGGGAGGTGGTGGAGTCGCCGTCCCTGGAGCTGTTCAAGGCAGGATTGGACGTGGCACTTGGTGCCATGGTCTAGCCTTGAGCTCTGTGGTGAAGGGTTGGACTTGATGATCTGTGAGGTCTCTTCCAACCCTGAAGACACTGTGATACTATGATACAAACCCAGTTCTTTCAGCCTATACCCGCAGGAGATGCACTTCAACTATCTGACCATCTTTGTGGCTCTCAGACACAAGTCAAATTTTCACTGCTGAAACCACAAATGCCATTCACCTTCCTCTATTATTGGAAATATTTTAAAGCTATATTTTTCTCTTTTCTTTTGTTTCTTTTTAGTCAGTTACTTATCTAGGGCTTAGCAGCCACACAATTAATTGGAAGGACTTGAACCTATATCTTGCATCTCCCAGGAGTATGCCCACAACCATTATTCTGAGGTGGTTTTCTCTTGTTTCCTGCCGTTACTTTTTCAACTTGTGTAAAATGCTTTAAAAGTCATTGAGAGGGAAATAATTGACCAGGTGGTGAGAACAACAGCTTTCATGAGTCTAGAGGATAGGACAAGTATCTGCAAGGGTGTTTCACCTCCAGAAGCCTGTGGCAAGCTAGGGTAGTCGCCTGAATGGTGAGGACTTTGGATTCTTATTCTTTATGGACTGATGTCAGCTCAGTGATTAAATCACACAAAAGGAAAAAAAATCCAAACCCTCAAACCAACAACTTCACTGAAAGGAGAACATCAACATCATCTTTTCCAAAGAGCTCCACATTTTACATTTATCACATCAGAAAAATATATATATTTTAGGAGGAAAATTTGGATATTGCTACTGGAATCTTTTAGTGTTATAGAAGCAGAGTGTTATGAGTTGGAAGGGACTGTGGGAACCAAGGGAGGGAGTCAAGTAGAGCACATCCTTGTGTACACAAAAAGATTAAGGTTAGAAACACAGTAAACTGTAACATTAGTACAGAAGCATAGTAAATTTAGAACAAAGAACTGAAAGTAGTCTGTACCAGGATAGCAAACACCTCACTGTTATCCAATCAGAATGTTAAAAAACAATGTTATCTAACCATTGTATTCCACAACTTGTAATTTGTAGAGTGGCATAAAAAATGACTGCTGCTATAGTAAGAACAGCTTCAGCTACTTTGATATGCATACATCCTTGTATTGATGTTGTTTTGCCCATCACTAACTAATATAACAGTGATAAAGGACCTTTAGAGGTCACCCAGTCCAGCCATCCTGCACTGAGCAAGAAACAATAGCATCAGGAGCAGTGAAATCAACAAAGGGCAAGAATTATGGGGAGGAGCTGAGGTTGATTCTCTTGTTCAGCATGAAGAGTAGAGGGCTCACAGGTGGCCTCATCTCTGTCTACAAGTTCCTCAAGAAGGGCAGTGGAGAGGCAGTTGGTGATCGATCTCTGGTGATCAGCAATAGGACACAGTGTGGCACTTGGTGCCATGGTCTAGCCTTGAGCTCTGTGGTGAAGGGTTGGACTTGATGATCTGTGAGGTCTCTTCCAACCCTGATGATACTGTGAAACTGTGATATGATACAATAGGCAATGATATGAAACTGCATCAGAGGAGTGCAAACTTAGCATTGGGAAAAGGTGCTACACAGAGGGGCTGGTCAGCCACTGTAACCAGCTGTCTAGGGAAGTGGTAACAGCACCAAGTCTATGGGAGTTCAAGAGATGTCTGGGTATGCTCTTAGTCATAGGCTTAGTTTTAGGTACTTCTGCAAGGAGCAGGGAATTGGACTTGATGATCCTTGTGAGTCCCTTCCAACTTGAGACAGTCTGTGGCTTTATGATCCATAGTGTCTTTAAAATTTTATGTTCAATAGTTCACTACTTAATCTTACACAAATATTTCTATTAATTAAATTAATCTTATTAATGAGATTTCAGTTATTTCCAGATCTGTGTGAGTCAATTATCTTAGCAGATAAACTCTTGGTTAAGGTAGAATATGTCAACTCTTCATAATATTGACAGCAAAATATGGCACAATTATTCTGGTTTTGAAACAAAGTTCTGTACACCAGAAAGATTCTGATCTAATGATTGTCAAGGGTTTTTGATTGGATTTTGGTTGGTTGACTGTTTGGGTTTTGAGGGGTTGGTTTGTTTTCTAAATATTGTGACTTATGCAAGTTGAGGATGGAGAAAGAAGCCAGATAAATGAGGAAGGCCAAATGATGATTACAATACAAGCATGATGTAACATGGACTCAGAAGAAAAAGGGATCTTGCTTTTCAGAGAACCTATTGAAGCATCTAATTCAGCTACTTTTGTTCAATTCCTTTTAGAAGAATACATCCCTTGGAGTGTTAGACATAACTTTTAGGGAAAGATTAAACTGAAAATCTTATCATATCAGGAGTCAGTAATCCCTTCTTCCCATTGACGAGATGCTAGGCAGAAACAACTGCAGAAAATATTTAGTTTTAGTTGAAGTCCTAAAAGGAGAATGAAGATAGAAATGAACAACCATTCCTGCTTTGCACTAAATTATTGATAAGAGAAATGGCTTGAGGCTGTCAGACTACAACCTTTCTGGTCAGCTCTGGTAAGCACAGTATCTTCTGGAGAGAATAAGAACAGGTAGTCAGTTGCCAACACAGAAACTTTGGTCTGACAAATTGATATGATGACATTACAGCATGCTCCAGGGAGACCTCATCTCGAGTATTATGTCTAGTTCTGGGCTCCCAAGTTCAAGAGAGACAGAGAACTACTGGAGAGAATCCAATGGAGGACTATGAGAATGATTAAGAGAATAGAATATTTGTCTGATGCAGGCTGAGAGAACTGTTCAGCCTGGAGAAGAGAAGGCTGAGAGGGGATCTGATCAATGTCTGCAAGTATCTTAAGGGTAGGTGTAAAGAAGAAGGGGTCAGTCTCTTCTCACTGGTGCCCTGGACTAGGACAAGGGGCAAACTGAACACAGGAAGTTCCACCTCAACAAAAGGAAAAACTTCTTTCCTGTGAGATTGCTGGAGCCCTGAAACAGACTCTCCAGAGAAGTTGTGGATTGTCTTTCTCTGGAGGCTTTCCAAATCCACCTGTTTCTGTGTGTCCTGCCTTAGATGGTTCTGCTTTGGCAGGGAGTTTGGACTGGATGATCTCCAAAGGTTCCTTGCAACCCCTACCATTCTATGATTCGATGACCACAGTAGCCATTAAGTAAAATTATGCTTATCCTTTACATTATTTCACTCCTGTAGACTGAAGTGTTTAAATCTTATAGACTGTCAGGCAGAACAGATGCTAGTCCATGCAAGAAAATTAAAAGAATCAATTTAAACTGTGCACAGTTTCTTTCTGGTTTAGGACAAAATTCTTCATTAAGAAAGAAGGATCAAATAAATTTCAGTAACATAAAAACCTATCACAGCTTGATGCAACTTTAGAAGAAAAAAAAAAAACAAACCTGTTTTATCAAATTATTTTTTAAAGCTCATTTGAAGAATGGTTACCAGCCTCAAGACATCTTCAGAAAGGAATCATCTCATCCCAAAATACTGTGACTGCGAGTGGCATTGGTTCTGAAACCATAGAGTCATAGAATGGTTTAGGTTGGAAGGGACCTCAAGGATCATCCAAGCTCCAACTCCCTGTCATAGGCAGGGACACCTCACACTAGAGCAGGTTGCTCAGGCCTCATCCAGCCTGGCCTTAAACACCTCCAGGGAGGAAGCATCCACAACCTCCCTGGGCAACCTGTGCCAGTGTCTCACCACCCTCACTGGAAAGAACTTCCTCCTAACATCCAGTCTAAATCTCCCCTCTGCCAGCTTAAACCCATTCCCCCTCGTCCTGACATTACCAGACCTTGTAGTCTCTTTTCAGTCATGTCCTGTGATAGGACAAGGTTCAATGGACAGAAACTGGAACACAGGATGTTCCAGCTAAGTGTGAGGAAAAAAGTCCTTACTCTTGGGCTGCTGGAGCAGTGTTGTAGAGAGGTTTGGGGGTATTAATTGGCCGAGGTGGGAATTATAAAAATAGAATTACCTTTGTTTTAAAAAAAAAAAAAAAACCCAAACCACCCCCAAACTATGTACAGAACTAGTTTAGGTTTACTTACAAGTTTTAATTCAGACAGGAATTCTTCACAAGATATTATGGGCAAATTCAGAGATTTGGGAAGGTCAGAAAATGGAAAAGGCTAAGCTACAAACACAGCTTTACTCCACTATAAATCAGGCAGTAGGTCTTTTGCTTGGCCTCGCCTTCCTCCTGTGTTACATCAGTCTACAGAGGCAAACTGAAAGGGGGAGTAATGAGAGTCCCTCTAAAATGTTAACATCAGAGCTCTGAAAAACCTGCCTTAAAGAGCAGATCAGCAAACCCCAGATCTCCATGCAGCCCATCCAGCTTGTCCCTTCCTTGCACAGTTACTGCACAGAAGGCACTGTGTAGCCCCAAAATAGAAGAATTCATAGACGATTTCCTTCCATCTTCACAAGGTGAGATATTTGGGATGGGCAAGAAGCAATTTCTGTAAAGTAACCTGAAATGTGGGTAGGAAGCCTGGCACTCTAACTAGAGGAGGCAGCTGACTGCAATTTGAAACCTCAGCACTGTACCCAGCGGCCAGCAGTGTGCCCAAGTGGCCAAGAGAGCCAGTGGCATCCTGGACTGCATCAGGAATGGTGTGGCCAGCAGGAGCAGGGAGGTCATTCTGCCCCTGTACTCTGCACTGGTTAGACCACACCTTGAGTACTGTGTTCAGTTCTGGGCCCCCCAGTTTAGAAGGGACATTGAGATGCTTGAACGAGGAGAGGCTGAGGGAGCTGGGGTTGTTTAGCCTGGAGAAGAGGAGGCTCAAGGCAGACCTTATTGCTGTCTACAACTACCTGAGGGGTGGTTGTAGCCAGGAGGAGGTTGCTCTCTTCTCTCAGGTGGCCAGCACCAGAACAAGAGGACACAGCCTCAAGCTGTGCCAGGGGAAATTTAGGCTTGAGGTGAGGAGAAAGTTCTTCAGTGAGAGAGTCATTGGCTACTGGAATGGGCTGCCCAGGGAGGTGGTGGAGTCGCCGTCCCTGGAGCTGTTCAAGGCAGGATTGGACGTGGCACTTGGTGCCATGGTCTAGCCTTGAGCTCTGTGGTGAAGGGTTGGACTTGATGATCTGTGAGGTCTCTTCCAACCCCGATGATACTGTGAGACTGTGATACACTAGGAATTTTACCAGAATGGAGATATCCTCATACTGCCTGGAAGGGAAGGTTAACACTCTTGGAAGCCAAAGATCTCCTAGAGGGAAAGGTGCCTGATAATTAGATAAAGCCACCTTCTTTGCTGGAATCCAGGAAAGAATTCATCATCTTCCCGTTTGTCATGCTGCTGCTTTACAAACACAAACGCTATTGTTTAGCATTTTTACTCCCGTGGTCAAAGGAAAATAATTAGGACACTTTGACTCAGTATGTGCAGGAAGCAAAAATAAAAGACCTTTGCACCACAACCAACAATGATCCAGAGAAAAACAATAACAACTTCAAAACAAAAAAAAAAAAAGGCAATTCAAAGGCTCAAAAAATTAAGATCTCTTCTGTAACATCTCTCACACGAGTAAAAGAGAATGTCAAGCAACATTCAGCTGCTCAGTGCTGGCAGATGTTGTTGGTTTTGAAGGCAAGTTTAATTACTGCCTATTTTCTCTAATTAAATGCTACTCTGGAAAAAAAAAGAAGAACAAAAGGGCAGTTCTTTAAAAATACATTTTTCTTGAAACCTCTCTATCTGTTCCAAGGACACAGTCATCAAGAAGGTTCTGCAGGCCTGAAGCAAAGATCACGGCAGAATTAAACAGAATGAAACACAAAAGTAACACCCAAGCCCCAACTGTAACTTCAGACAGAGCTCAGAGTAGTCACTGAGTCCTTGGACCATAGAGTTGGCTCTAGGTACTGCATGCTGAGCCACTGGGCACTCCTTGATACTTTACACTCTCCTTCTGATCCCATGTTAGAAGAAATGTGCAATCTTCCTTCTTTCTCCTCTACAGAACTGTACTGCTCTCCAACCAACCTCCTACAAATGTCAAACTGTAGCCCCCCACGTATTATTGTACTATGTCAATATTCAGATCACTGAAACTGGGGGTCTATTTTGAAGAAGAAATCTGCAGGGGTCAGTCACTAAAAACCTAGGAAAATAGAGAATCCACTTGTTTCACTATTATTTCCTGTCTGCATAGCTGGTCAATCCTTTCAAACTTCCATACACTGACCTCAAACTGCTGTCTAAGGTACTGCTGTACCTTTCTTTTTGCTGCAACCCAAACACAGATGCAATGGTTAATACATTTTGTAGGATCTGACTCAAAGCTCTGACTTTTCCTATTGTTTGAGAAGTACCACCACTGCCAGGATACAGCACCACATATTCCTCTGCCTATTAAAAAGAAAGTAGCTACAACAAGAGATAGCTAAAAGAAGTTCCCATGGCCAGAATATTGTTAAGATATTTGAATAGCATTTGTACTGAACTGCTACAGTTCTAGCAATGTAAATTCACATCCATCATGCCAACAAACAAACAAAGAAGGAGCATGAATGATAACAGGAAAAGTCTTTCCTCCTAAGCCTTCAGAAATATCTTCTGTGGGAAAGGAAGGAGGAAGCACTCAATGACTAGTGCTGGATACCAAAAACAGGTAGTGGATGTGCTCTTCAGAGAGAATCACAGAATGGTAGGGGTTGGAAGGGCTCTTTGGAGATCACTGATTCCAACCCTCCCTTGCCAAAGCAGTTTAATTAGGTGAAAGAGCTTAGGAGAAAAGATGAACCAGCTCAAGCCTAGGGGAAAGTATTAATTAGAACCCCACTTTTTCACTTCATAGAATGGTAAGGCTTGGAAGAGACCTCTTCGAGTCCAACCCTCTTGCCAAAGCAGGGTCACCTAGAGCAGGCTGCACAGGAACATGTCCAGGTGGGTTTGGAATGTCTCTAGAGAAGGAGACTTCACAACATGTCTGGGCACTTTATTTCATGTGCTAGTTTGAAGCTAGCTAGATTGTTTTGGTGAGAAGAACTAGATCACAGGCTGTGAAAGGAAAACAATGGTGATGTCTACTTCCCTCATAGGCTTGCTGAGACCTATAAAAATGTAAGTCAAAACACAGATAATCACTTCTACTGCTAGCGAGGTCTGAGCTGCATCTCTCTCCTAACCACACCCTCCATTTCCTTGGCTAATCCACTTTGCTTCCTAACCCCCCTGGCCAAACCTTGGGACTGGGGTAAGGTTGAGAGGGGTAGGGGGAAGGTGAGGGGGGGTTGAGAGCCCCTCCTGGGGACTCAGGTTTCTGGGAGGGGAGTTGTGTTTCTGTATTACCTTTTCCCTTGTCTATTTCTGCCTATCACTGTATATACTGTAACTATCTGCTTGTAAATTGTGCCAGCTGTAAATATAAGCTTCATTCATATTTCCAGAGCCAACTGAGTCTAGTCTGGGTGATTTCTAAAGTGTGTGTGTGTGGGGAACACTACATTCCAGAATGTAAGTGAGATACAAAACTGTTTAGATTGATCCTTTCTCTCTCTTTTTCCTTTGTTTTATTCTTTCTTTCTCTCTTTCATATGCAGCATAGTGAGGGCTGAAGACTACATCTTTTTCACACAGATTGCAGCCATCACTGATGACATTTGGTTCCCTCCCACCTGCTCTAGTTTCTAAACATGACCCCCCTGATTAAAGGCTGGCATCCAGCAGCAGTTCTCTGAGTCATGTCATTCCTTCACAGAGAGCAATTTACATTCAGATCATGAACATGATACTACTTTTCTTAGCTTTTGATTTGCATCTTCTATTTTGCGCATTAATCCCCATATCAATAATTATCATTGCAATAGGAGCTATAGAAATCACTAACGTTAATAAACACTTGGTATAATATTCATATACTCTCCCCTATCAGGCTGAGTACATTGCTGAATTTCACAGTCTCACAGTATCATCAGGGTTGGAAGAGACCTCACAGATCATCAAGTCCAACCCTTCACCACAGAGCTCAAGGCTAGACCATGGCACCAAGTGCCACGTCCAATCCTGCCTTCAACAGCTCCAGGGACGGCGACTCCACCACCTCCCTGGGCAGCCCATTCCAGTGTCCAATGACTCTCTCAGTGAAGAACTTTCTCCTCACCTCAAGCCTAAATCTCCTCTGGCGCAGCCTGAGGCTGTGTCCTCTTGTTCTGGCGCTGGCTGCCTGAGAGAAGAGAGCAACCTCCCCCTGGCCACAACCACCCCTCAGGTAGCTGTAGACAGCAATGAGGTCTGCCCTGAGCCTCCTCTTCTCCAGGCTAAACAATCCCAGCTCCCTCAGCCTCTCCTCGTAGGGCTGTGCTCGAGGCCTCTCACCAGCCTCGTTGCCCTTCTCTGGACATGTTCAAGCATCTCAATGTCCCTCTTAAACTGGGGGGCCCAGAACTGGACACAGTACTTGAGGTGTGGTCTAAGCAGTGCAGAGTACAGGGGCAGAATGACCTCCCTGCTCCTGCTGGCCACACCATTCCTGATGCAGGCCAGGATGCCACTGGCTCTCTTGGCCACCTGGGCACACTGCTGGCTCATGTTCAGGCAGGTATCAATCAGCACCCCCAGATCCCTCTAATTTGTGCTATGTGGAACAGCTGACAGTAGAAATAGTTATAATATATCACTTTGACAACTTCAGATTTACATAATGGACTAATCCTCTTTGTAGATGGGATTTGTGTACATTCTTTCTGCATGCAAAACATGCTTATTGCCTTAAAAACTTTGATTGGTGTGTACTGCAACCTCAGGTGTACTGTACTGCCCTCGACAGCTTTAAAATGTTATTTTTAAGACATATTTATTAGTATGTTTATAAGTTATGTAAGTGTAGATACCTGCATCAGTGATGAACCTATTTAGTGTTTTTAGTGTTTAGGGGTTGGAAGTGACTTCTGGAAATCCACCATTGCAGCCCCACTACCAAAGCAGGACTGCCTAGGGCAAGCCACGCAGAAATATGTCCAGGTGAGCATGGAAAGTCTTCAGAGAAGGAGACTCTGCAACCTCTCTGGACAGCCTGATGCAGTTCTCCAGCAACCTCAGAGCAAAAGCTTTTCCTCATGTTGAAGTGGAACTTCCTTTGTTTCATTTTGTGTCCATTGCCCTTCATCCTATCCCTGGCCATCAGTGAAAAGAGACTGGCCCAATCTTCTTAAGAGATATTGATCAGACCCTCTCTCAGTCTTCTCTTCTCCAGGCTAAATAGCACCAGGTCTCTCCGCCTTTCCTCATCAGACAGATCTTCCAGCCCCTTCATCATCCTCACAGCCTACATTGAACTCCCTCCAGTAGTTCCCCGTCCCTCTTAAACTGGGAAGCCCAGAACTGGACACAATACTCCAGATGAGACCTCACTAGGGCAGAGAAAAGGGGAAGAGAGCCTCCCTCGATCTGCTGGTCACGCTCTTCCTAATGCATCCAAGTATACCACTGCCGTTTCTGACCACAAGGGGACATTGCTGTCCCTTGTTACATTTAATTCACAAACGCTGACCTGTTGGCTTTTCATAAACTTTCAACCTTTAATCAAGGATTAGTTCATTCTAATTCCAATCCAATTCCATGGATACAAAGAGCAAAAGCAGCAGAAGCAGCAGAAAAGGATGCAAGAGGCCATGCGGCACAAGAAGCCGCATCAGATAAACCCCTCCGCAAGTGCTGGCATTGTAAAAGAGGCTGCACTGTTGCCTCCCAAGGTCTTCTCATCTGGGAGAACCTGCAAGGCAGGGATTCAGCAGTTTGGGCTGTGCAGATTCTGCTCAGTGATGAGATCAACAAGGAAGTGCAGTCACACCAAAATTCCAGGTAGGAATGGCATACAAGTAGTAAAAGTGACTTATGTAACTTCCCATCAGGACACCCAGTTCTGAGAAAGCTCAGTTTCAGCAGCATTTCTGTTCTGACACAGAATCACAGAGTTGCTTCATTTGGAAAATCCCCCTAACATCACCCAGTCCAACCACCAATGTAGTACCACTGTGGTCATTAAACCATGTCCCAAAGTGGCATGTTCACGTATTTCTTGAACACCTCCAAGGGCAGTGATTGCACCACCTCCCTAGGCAATCTATTCCAACCTGTTCTCAAACTGAATCTCAGCACTGGGGTGCCAAATGACCACTCAAAGTGAGATACTCACAATGCCCAGTCCCTGTTTCTCAGACTTGTAGGGTGCCCACCAAGCAGACTCATCCCAGTCCATGTTCACAAGATTTTAGCATCCAGGTCCAGGACAGTTTCATAGGTGTTTGGACCACCTCTAACATTCTCCTACAAATGTATTAGTTGATGGATTTCTGGTGGTCAAGCTAGCACCACTACGACCATTAAACCACATCCCAAAGTGCCACCCTTTCCTTGAGCACATCCAGGGATAGGCAGTGACAGGACTAGGGGGAATGGAGTCAAGCTGGAGGTGGAGGTGAGTAGATTCAGACTGGATGTGAGGAGGGAGTTCTTCATCTTGAGAGTGGTGAGAGCCTGGAATGTGTTGCCCAGAGAGGTGGTTGAGGTCCTATCCCTGGAGTTGTTTAAGGGGAGGCTGGATGAGGCTCTGGCCAGACTGATCTAGCTAGGATGTCCTTGGCCATGGCAGGAGGGTTGGAACTAGATGATCCTTGTGGTCCCTTCCAACCCTGACTAATTCTATGATAGTGATTCCACCACCTTCCTGAGCAGTCTATTCCAGTGCCTGACCACTCCTATAGGAAAGAAATTTGTTCCAGTAGTCCATAGTCTGTTGCTTAGGAGAATCTCAGGGTGACTAAGTAGCATTCTTAAGTGGCTGTCTCAATTAGTGATGATGTGCAGAGTCTCATCAGCTCAGGGCCTTAACCACCACTTGCATTAGAGCCACTTAATTCTGTCTCTGACAAAACTGAATTTCCAGTCCATGGGAACTTGTAAAAAGTGACATTTCCTGTGAACTGGAAATTCTACCTTTTGGACAGGAATTGTACCATATCATTTATTACACACAAATATTCCTGAGGAATTAAAGCAGTTTCTTTGAATCTACCTCAGACATCTAAGTGAGATGGCCATGCTGTTCTTAGGTTGACAGGTCTATGATTCTATGATCTATTTCTAACAAGACAAATGCATTTTTTTCTTTAATCTTGGGAAACTGAAGGATTTTGTAATCCTCTCAGATGACCTAAACACCTGATCAGCTCTCAGATATTTTTTCCACTCGTACTTCAAACAGCTGGGAAAAAAACTACCATTCATATCTATCCTACACTGAGAACAACTTGCTCAAGGCAAAAAAAAGGAAGGCTGTCACACAGGAATCACCTCAAGATGGGAACTTTTGAAGTTAAATTGTCTAGACCAAGACACTTAGAATAGAATAGAATCAACCAGGTTGGAAGAGACCTCCAAGATCATCCAGTCCAACATAGCACCCAGCCCTAGCCAGTCAACTAGACCATGGCACTAAGTGACTCATCCAGTCTTTTCCTGAACACCCCCAGGGACAGTGACTCCACCACCTCCCTGGGCAGCCCATTCCAATGCCAATCACTCTCTCTGGCAACAACTTCCTCCTAACCTTCAGGTAGTTATAGACAGCAATGAGGTCTGCCCTGAGCCTCCTCTTCTCCAGGCTAAACAACCTCAGCTCCCTCAGCCTCTCCTCATAGGGTTTGTGTTCCAGGCCCCTCACCAGCTTTGTTGCCCTTCTCTGGACACCTTCCAGCACCTCAACATCTCTCTTGAGTTGAGGAGCCCAGAACTGGACACAGCACTCAAGGTGTGGCCTGACCAGTGTCGAGTACAGAGGCAGAATAACCTCCCTTGTCCTACTGGCCACACTGTTCCTGATACAGGCCAGGATGCCATTGGCTTTCTTGGCCACCTGGGCACACTGCTGGCTCATCTTCAGCCTACTATCTACCAGTACCCCCAGTCCCTTTCATCCTGGCTGCTCTCCAGCCACTTTGTCCCCAGCCTGTAGCGTTGCTTGGGGTTGTTGTGGCCAAAGTGCAGAACCCTTACACTGTGTCTATGCTGTACTGCCTTAAACATTATACCGAAATAGGAGTATGAGATCATGTGTGAGCTGCTGTTGCTTTGCATGGTTTGAGGAATGTGATTAATTTGAAAATAAACAGAGCTCCTTTAATGTAATTAGACCTTTGGCTAACCCTTCATTTGAATATATTAGTGTTTTGGGTTTTTTTTTGCAAGGTGGCATATGTTGGCATCATTGAACCAAACTACAAGCAATGCCTGCCAGCTTTAAAGTGTAGTTAATAGCTGTAAACAGTTGCTGTGATTTACCTGATTTTATAAAGTTTGTAAACAGAACCAAATCTGGATTAGCCATTTTGTTGCTTAATAATTGAATTCTGTTCTCTGGATTAGCCATTTTGTTGCTTAATAATTGAATTCTGTTCTGCTAGGGTGAAGAAAGCTCTATTTGTCACCATCCTCATCATCTGTTTTACTGAAATGATTCTAAACAACTGCAGTTTATTTCTTAAGCCTATCAAAATCTTTTGTAATCAAAAGACTGTCCCAATTTTTCTATGTTTTTTTCTAGTGAAGAAAATGAGGTAAATGTACCTATATTTATATAGATGTTTTTCACTTGTACCTTCATTGACAGGTTTGGGTTGGAAGGGACCTTAAAGATCATCTAGTTCCAACCCCCTGCCATGGCCAGGGACACCTTCCACTAGATCAGGTTGCTCAAGGCTTTGCCTAGCCTGGAGCCTGCAGGCTTGGAGCCTCCACAGCTTCTCTGGACAACCTGTTCTGGTGCCTCACCGTATTCACAGAGAGAAATTTCCACCTCAGCCTCATCTAAATCCATCTTTTTTCAAGCTTGAAGCCATCACCCCTAGTCCTATCACTTTGTCAGAAGTCCCTCTCCAGTGCCATGAATCACCCCATCAGATACTCAAATCTGGTTCATTCAAGGAACAGGATTTAACAGGGCTCAGACTCTGTTCAGGCTGCAATAGCACAAATGCTTAATTCACTAGGAAAGGCCCAGTTTGATCAGCACAAGACTTTCTTCTGGGCTCTCGGACCTGATTCTTCATGCAATCCATGGAGAATCTTGTCCCCTTGGCCTAGAGAGATACCACTTCTTATGCAAACAATCACTCAGAGCCTCATTTGTCATAATTTCATCCTGTAAAATGATTAAGAACGAAACTTTGTAGTTTCTCAATCACATCAATTATCAAGGACTGAATGGGAGCAACAAAATTTCTCTCAAACGTCTGGCACCCTCTCATCTTTGCTAATGGCATGTCCAAACCTTTCTATTTCATAGCAAGGGATACCTGCAGCATTGATATGAAGAGTCCACAGGTTTCCATTTGGAAAGGTTTATCTGCTCTTTGTGAACCATCTCAGAGGAAGAGAGTAGATAATGTGCCAAGCGAGAATGAAAAGAAACTCCTGTAATAAAACTAAATTATCATCATGGTGTTTTGTTTCTACAGGTGGGAATTAGTCCCAAATTCACATTGCTCAGTAAAAGCATTCAAAAGGTTGAAGAAATATCATATTCTACAACACTTTGTCCAGCCCATTGCTGTGTCAACTTCCAGAGCCATTAACCTTCATTGCATTTTATTAAGAGTGTTGTGCTGCAAGGTCTCTGAAGGTTGGCATTACATGAGAAATGTGTGTTGCACAGAACACAAGTAGACTGGTTCCTCACTTCCCACAAAATTGATTCAGTGACAAGAAAATCTGAAAGCTTCCAGAGTGTCCAGTTCTGTGCTCTGCATTTCAAGAGGGAGAGGAAAATACTGGTTAAGAGTCCAAAAGCAGCTACAGAGATGGAATGAATTGGAATATCTGCCTGATTTCACTTAAAAGTGTATTGAGACTAAGCTAAATCAGTTGTCAAAAAAATCACAGAATCATTCTAGAAGAGGCCTTTAAGATCATTGAGTCCAACTGAGAGGCCAACAATAAACCCTATCCAACTGCCACTGCTAGAGAAGGCAGACTCTAGCAGATGCTATCCAGGCATCACCTAGACTAAATCACAAATATTTTCCTTTATTCTCAACAAGAGCAAAGCATAGAGATAAGCCTACAATTTTCTCTGGGTTGTGTTATCCTAAAAGATTTCCCTTTACAGAAGACTGGTATAGCAAGCAATGTAAGGATGGGAGTCTTGTATTGGTTCTGCAGGTCACTTGCAGGGATGGACTGTGGAGGGAGGGTGCCTGCATCGATCTTTGCACCTGGTACATGCATGGCTCTGGGGGAAAGTAACATCTGTTCCCTACATTTAAAGTCCTGCTTGAGATGCATAATTGAAGTGAAAGGAGTCATACATTACTTATGCTATTGGAGTCTGTTAGTGGATCAACAGTAATCAGTGGCTGTGTCAAAAATTGCAGAGAGGTCAAAGAATGTATAGATTTGACCTCTAGCCTGAGTCGCAGGAAGTCATTGATCCTGTGCTATTAGCATTGTCTTGTAGCTACATCCAAGCCTCAAGCTTTATTTTGAAGGGCTGCTTAATGCTGGCAAAGAGCATGTGCCAGGGTCTCATTTTTCACTTCCAAGTAAAGGCAAATAAAGTACAGAGAATTAATTGGTGGAATTGCCTTTGAATGAAAACTTTGGGTAGCTTGTAAATAGGCCTTCCTAGCAGAAAAACTCTTGCTTCACAATCACATATATACCTTTCTCAGTATGGAAATGACAGTTCTTACCTTAACATTGCATCTACTGCACCTTCTGTTGTCTCTGTCTTCATGGAGAGGTTGAGTGATGTGGTACCATGAAGATTATCCCAAATGTGTTGTGGCATTTGTATCACATAGAATAGAATAGAATCAACCAGGTTGGAAGAGACCTCCTAGATCATCCAGTCCAACCTAGCACCCAGCAGGTCAATATATGTATATAGCTTCTTTTAGAGTCACGGACTTGGAAGGGACAGCTGGAGATCATATAGTCCAACCCTCCTGCTAATGCAGGTACATCTGGATCATGTTGCACAGGAATGGATCCAGTGATAAAATATAGTGACCACATATCCATTCAGTGAACACAATTATTAAGCAAACTAAATCATCTCTGTAACTGTTCATTATAGTGTTTAATGTTCTGCTTGTGAACTCCTGTTGGTCCAGCTGGATGGACTCCCAGTATGATAGCTGCCATTGTGAGAAAATAGTTTCCTCTTGTCACATTAGTGACAAGTTTTGGTCATGCTTTTGCATAGTTTCCCATATGACCTTGGTAATACTGACCTTCTCAGCTTGTCTGCATGTATCACAGTCTCACAGTATCATCAGGGTTGGAAGAGACCTCACGGATCATCAAGTCCAACCCTTCACCACAGAGCTCAAGGCTAGACCATGGCACCAAGTGCCACGTCCAATCCTGCCTTGAACAGCTCCAGGGATGGCGACTCCACCACCTCCCTGGGCAGCCCATTCCAGTAGCCAATGACTCTCTCAGTGAATAATTATACATATACAGGATAGTCAACAGCAGAGATGTGCACTCTTACCAGTGATGGAGGTTTAAGTTGGACATGAGCAACGATTCCTTCTCTAGAAGGGTTTTCAAGCCCTGGATCACGCTGCCAGGGGCAGTGGTGGGGTCCCCATCCCTGCAGGGGAAATATAAAGAAGCAACAGGAGCTGTTCAATTCAGAGACCTGCAAATCTCAGTTGAAAAACTAAATCTCCTTTTTTTGTTGTTGTTAATTAACAAAAAGTGAAACCCTACCTGTAATTCATACCCAGATAAATACTAGCAAACACACCCCTCCTAGGGGCTGTGGGGTGTTCAAGGCCAGATTGAATGACACCTTCAGCAGTTTGATCTAGTGGAGGCTGTTCCTGCCTATGGAAGGGAGGTTGGAACTTGATGATCTTCAAAGTCCCTGTGGTGGGGTTAAAGTTACTCCCCAAAATAAAACCACCAGACTAGCTCATAAGGTTTGAAAGTAAGATAAAGCTAAGTATTTACAGCAAGCTAAAACTGAAAAGCAAATAATACAATACATATATACAAAATATACTTACATTTATTTACAATGATAACACAAAGATTCACACCCTGGGCAAACCCACAGAGAGCAACATTCCCTCCAGTGAGAAACCCCTGCCCCAACTGCTGTCTACTCAGCCAAGGTTAGTGTAGCCATGCAAGATCAGCCAGAGCAGAGAATCAGAAGGGGAGGCGGCAAGAAGCAGCAGAGAGAAGTTTGTACAACAAATTATACTCTAGTCCAGAAAAGGAGTAAAATGATACAGACTTTTACCTATATTATTTCTTCTACAACCAAGCCTCTATTCTATTTACTTTCTATTTAAAAATCACAGAATGGTCTAGGTGGGAAGGGACCTCAAGGATCATCCAGCTCCAACCCCCTGCCATAGGCAGGGACACCTCCCACTAGAGCAGGCTGCTCAAGGCCTCATCCAGCCTGGCCTTAAACGCCTCCAGGGAGGAAGCATCCACAACCTCCCTGGGCAACCTGTGCCAGTGTCTCACCACCCTCACTGGAAAGAACTTCCTCCTAACATCCAGTCTAAATCTCCCCTCTTCCAGCTTAAACCCATTCCCCCTCGTCCTGACATTCCCAGACCTTGTCAATAGTCCCTCCCCAGCCTTCCTGTAGGCTCCCTTCAGATACTGCAAAGCCACTCTAAGGTCTCCTGGAAGCCTTCTCTTCTCCAGGCTGCAGAGCCCCAACTCTCTCAGCCTGTCCTCATAGCAGAGCTGCTGCAGCCCTCTGAGCATCTTCGTGGCTCTCCTCTGGACCCACTCCAGCAGTTCCATGTCCTGCTTGTGTTGGGGGCTCCAGAACTGCACACAGTCCAGAAAGTTCCTATGTCTTGTTTATAATTTAGGATTTGGCTGGAGTGTTAGCTCTAAACTACCACACTCCCAACCCGAATCATTCTATGATTCTATGAACCTAGTATCATTAAATTGGGAAGTAATGAAAGAGCCTTTGGAGAAGGAAGCAGATTATAAATAATAGCTTTCAGTTCAGGGTGGACTTCCACACTTCAGCTATAAACCCTTAAAATTGGCACTGAAGAAAAGGAATATCATCACACCAGAATAAAAGAAATATCACCCCAGTATCTCTTTCATGCATCTTTAGAGCCACTGTCATTATATATCATCCTTCAGATAGAACAGGGTCAGTAATATCTTACCTGTTGCACAATAGCTACCTCCATATAAGAATCCATCAGAAATAAGGCATTAAACCAACTTGCCATTAAATTATTAAATTGAAAGAAGTTTTCTTTTTGGTGGTTTGTATGTTTTGTGGCATCAGACTGAAGCCTCAGCTTTGGACTGCAGTTCTGTCAGAGCATTAGGGAAGAGGCAGCATGGTGGTTTTGAGCTTCTGGCACCACTACCAGGTGAGGATCCTTAAGAAAACAGCCCAGCATTACACAGCAAGTGAAAGAAACATCACCCACTGGCAGGCACTAATCCAGTCAGAGCTTTTAGATGCATAATAAACTTTAGTCAAGTGAATGAGTAAAGCATATGGTTAAAACGGCGGAAGCACTTAAATATTGTGACAGGAACACATTCGAAGAGCTAAGGAACTACATTTACTGCTATTCTTTGTTTAAAATAATAAAGAAGAGACCTGGGGGGGGGGGAAGAGAAAGAGAGAGAGAGAAAGAAAGAGAGGGGGAGAGGGAGAGAGGGAGAGAGGGAGAGAGGGAGAGAGGGAGGGAGGGGGAGAGGGAGAGAG
>WAAF01015416.1:73871-182331 GCA_013400475.1 Tricholaema leucomelas
GAGAAAGAGAGAGAGAGAAAGAGAGAGAGAGAAAGAGAGAGAGAGAGAGAGAAAGAGAGAGAGAAAGAGAGAGAGAAAGAGAGAGAGAGCGATATTTGCACCATTTAGAATGGTCAACATGTGAAATCTGTCAGCTGCAAAAGGAGATATGAAAATGCCACCACAACACGCTTCTTTAAAGCCCTACAACATTTCAGTACAGAACGGTATGAAGAACAGAACAAGATCTTCTTTGGTGGCACTGGCATTTATATTTTTCTTCAAAGTGTATATAAAGTCATTTTTAGGTTATGAAGAAAACAGCATTTTTGTTTTGGTTTTGATCCTGTTTTGGTTTTGTTTTAGTGTGTGTCTGTGTGTGTGTGTTTGGTTTTGTTTTTTCTTGTTTTGGGGTTCTGGTGTTGGGTTTATTTTTAAGCTTTCTAGAAGAAGCAGTATATAATAACAGCCCAGGCTCAGAGAGCTGCACAATTCCCATCTGTCAGTAATCCAAAACAGGTACCTCAGCAGATAGCGGTTTCTGGCCACTGTATAAGAGATGTTTGTGGCACTTCTGGTGCACTGTCTGATGTTGCAACTAAATAAAACATAACATGAATTAAAGTGAGGTAAAAGTAGTATTAGAAGACAGACAGACATTCCCAGGAATGAGACAGATGCTATCATGGAATCAACCAAGCTGGAAGAGACCTCTAAGACCATCCAGTCCAACCAAGCACCCAGCTCTGGCCAATCAACCAGACCATGGCACTAAGTGCCTCGGCCAGGCTTTGCTTGAACAGCTCCAGGGACGGTGACTCCACCACCTCCCTGGGCAGCCCATTCCAATGTAAATCACTCTCTCTGGGAAGAACTTCCTCCTAATATCCAGTCTATACCTTCCCCCGGCACAACTTGAGACTGTGTCCCCTTGTTCTGTTGCTGGTTGCCTGGGAAGAGATACTAACCCTCACCTGGCTACAGCCTCCCTTCAGGTAGTTGTAGACAGAAATGAGATCACCCCTGAGCCTCCTCCTCTCCAGACTAAACACCCCCAGCTCCCTCAGCTTCACAGGGCTGTGTTCCAGGCCCCTCACCAGCTTTGTTGCCCTTCTCTGGACACATTCCAGTATCTCAACATCTCTCTTGAATTGAGGAGCCCAGAACCGGAGAGGCGAAGGCAACCAGGAGAGTGCAGAAGGGGGAAGACAAAAGAACTGAAGATATTATTGCTGACTTCTCAACTGTTGAGCTACTGAAACTCTTTTTTTAACATCTATTGGGAAAAAAAAAAAAAAAAAGGAAAAAAAAGAGTCACTCTGAAAGCACAAAGCAAAACCCAAGAAATAAAACCAAAACTGAAGCTGTGTGCTTCATAGCCTCTTGGATCATTCTATAGGCATGATAAAGGGTCTGGAACATCTCTCTCATGAGGAAAGCCTGAGAGACTTGGGGCTGTTTAGCTTAGAGAAAAGAAGGCTGAGAGGTGGTCTGATAAATGTTTACAAATACCTTAAAGGTGGGTATCAAGAAGAAGGGGCCAGTCTCTTTTCACTGGTGCCCTGTGATAGGATGAAGGGCATCAGAGACAAACCGGAACACAAGAAGTTCCACCTCAACATGAGGAAAAACTTTCCTGTGTGGTTGCTGGAGCCCTGGAGAAGGCTGCCCAGAAAGGCTGTGGAGTTTCTCTGAGACTTCCAAAACCCACCTGAGCACATTCCTGTATGATCCTAGACGATCCTGCTTTGGTAGTGGAGTTGGATCTTCAGAGGTCAGAGGAAAGGAAGACCTTTTTTTTAGCAGGTTTCTTTTAATAAAGGTCGTGATACAGTCTTGAAGCTCAAATTAAAAGAGCTGTATGTGATATACTTGAATTGTGTTACACTTCTCATGATGTGATTAGAGAATGCTAAGTAACAGGGGATCACATACAGCCCTCAGTACCTATGGATGCACTACACTTGACCAGTGTATCCCAGTGAAATCCCCAGCAGATCAAAGCAGAGACTAAAACACCTCCAAGAGAAACAGGCAAATGACTGACTCACTAAGTACTACCCAGTTTCAAACCTTTTAAATACGTCAGAGATTTGTTTTTACACCCCGAGATGCTTCCCACAGGATGATGTATTCACTATGTTGGAAAATTATACACCACTCAATCAAGTTTGCTTAGATCTTTGTCTCTGTTACTTTACAGACAAAAGTAAGGACTTGAAGCTCTAAAGTATCAGGGCAGGAGACTGCCAATGATCGGTAGCTGTTCTGTTGCAACATCCCAGCCCCAGGCTTATTACATATAGGTGAAGGATAGAAATCTGGTTGGCTCATGAATCATCTTCCATCTCTTTTGTATTTCTTGTCAACATAGACAATTTCCTGATACTTTCCAAATGAGGGACTGAGGGTGAGAAGAAAGAAAAGCTAACAAACTAAAACCACCTAAACCCCAAAACAAGGCACCCTGCACAAAACCCTCTGAGCCTAAGAAAGGAAAGAGATAAAGAGATAGCATGCTACTAAAATTCACATACTGCTGAGGAGAGATGTCCCTGTAGTTTTACTCTTTGGTGTATTTTGAAAGCTATTCATTATGATATATTGAGATATGGTATATTACTACACTCATGAGAGAACCACAGAAGCATAGACCAGGAGGGGTTGGGCGTGATCTCTGGACATAGAATCAGTCAGGGTTGGAAGGGACCACAAGGATCATCTAGTTCCAATCCCCCTGCCCTGGGCAGGGACACCCTAGCCTAGATCAGGCTGGCCAAAGCCTCATCCAGCCTCGCCTTAAACATCGTTGAGTCCAACGTCTCTGCCAAAGCAGGTTCACCTCGAGAAGTTCATACAGGCAAGTTTGGGATATCTCCAGAGATGGAGATCCCTGACTTCTCTGAGCAATCTGCTCCAGGTCTCCACCAGCTTTAAAGTACAGAAATTCCTCTTCCTGTTTACATGGAAGTTCTTGTGTTCAAGTTTGTGCCTGTTACCCCTTGTCCTGTCACTGGGAGTCACTGAAAAGAGACTGGTCCATCCTTCTGGCACCTGCCCACTATTGATCAGGTTTGATGAGATCCCTGCTCAGTTTTCTCTTTTCCAGAGTAAAAAGACACAATTCTCTCTCTTTTTTTTTAACTTGTGAGAGATGTTCCAATCCCCTGATCATGTTTGTAGCCCTAGAATATATAGAAGAATATTCCATAGTGACAGCCTCTGAAGGAAAAATCTGGAGCAGAGACAACTTCTGCCCTTGCATGTGAATAACCTTCACAGGATGTTCCCTAGTTAGTCCAAAACTCGAGGGTTCCTTGGAAAATTCCCTTCTCTCAGCAGAGTAGCTGTGTATACCTGCCTGCCCACGGCAGCTAACAGCTAGCATCTAATCTTCCACGTCTCACAAGACTATTGTTCAGGTTCTATCAAAACACTTCCCACAGTAGTTCCTGATCTTTTGCCTCATAGGAAGTGTCATAGACAGAATGTCTCCTAGAGAGGAAAAAAATGTTAAAACAAAACCCAAGCCTGACATTATAAACAGCACAGGTTATGATAACATGATAGAATGACAGGAAAGGGCCTGAAATTGTGTTGAGGGAGGATTAGGTTGGATGTTAGGAAAAATGTCTTTCCTGAAAGAGTGGTCAGGCATCGGAATAGGCTGCCCAGGGAGGTGGAGTCCCCATCCCTGAAGGTGTTCAAGAAACAGGTGGTCATGGCACTATGGGACATGGTTTAATGGCCATGGCAGTGTTAGGTTGATGGTTAGGCCTGATGGTGTTAGAGGCCTTTTCCAACCGTTACAATTGTATAATCTATCATTCACTCACTACAGAGAGGCATTTGGTCTCAAAACCTTCAAGACAAGTTATCTGATAACTTCATTTGTTTCTCTTCCTAGTCATGCACAACACTCTGTACTCAATGCACATGGCCATGAATTTTCCAAGCCCACTGGTAAAACATTTTGTCTGCCTGGTGCTAGAGGGGTAATTAGTTGAAAAGATGCTGCAAGGAGAACAAAATTTTTATACAGCTGAAGGGACCAGTCTCTCCTTACCCTCTCTAGAGCCTCATCTGGGTCATCCTACAGCAATAGCTTCAACAGTTCTTCTCCCTTTGATCTCTGAGCGGGCAAAAAACTGCAAACATCATTTCCAGCTGCATATCTGGTTGGAATCAATGACATCAGAGGTCTTTTCCAACTGAAACAATTCTATTACTCACTCTGCCATAATACCTGTGTCAATCTAGTTCTGCTGAGTTTAGAAGGCTGCTTTAACAGAGGTCATGGAAAGCAAAGATAAGTGAGAGTTAGCAGCTTGCCTTACTTCCTGCATCTGCCAAGCTACTGCCAAAGTAAGGGACAAACAAGACCAGTAAAATCTTATAATATACCAGAAACTGTAAAGGCTTTTATACCAAATTGGCAAATTATTCCAATTTAGGGCCATAGTATGGTTTAGGTTGGAAGAGACCTCAAGTGGCATCCAGTGGCAACCCCCTGCCATAGGCAGGGACACCTCCCACTAGAGCAGGTTGCTCAAGGCCTCATCCAGCCTGGCCTTGAACACCTCCAGGGAGGAAGCATCCACAACCTCCCTGGGCAACCTGCTCCAGTGTCTCACTACCCTCACTGGAAAGAAGCCTTTCCTAACATCTACTTTGAATTTCCCCTCTTCCAGGTTAAACTCATTACTCCTCCTCCTCCTGTCATTACAAGACATTGTAAATAGTCCCTTCCCAGCCCTCCTGTCATTAGAAGACCTTGTAAACAGTCCCTTCCCAGCCCTTCTGTAGGCCTCCTTCAGATACTGGAAGGCTACTATAAGGTCTCCTTGAAGCCTTCTCTTCTGCAGGCTGGAGAGCCCCAACTCTCTCAGCCTGTCCTCATAGCAGAGCTGTTCTCTGGGTGCTACTTTAAAAAATACTCTCTTTACAACATATTTTGAGACAGGGCTACGTAACAGCTTGGTACAGACCAGGACAGCAGTCACAATTGCAGCAGAAGATTTGCTAGTTTCATCTTTTATGTCATTATGATTTTAATTTTTATCAAAGGCTCCAACAGTCTGTGATTGATGCTTTTGCCTTTAGATTAGATATGAATAAATCAAACAGAGAGAATAAGGAACATGGAGCAAAAGGCAAATTCTATTTGCTACTACAGAAGCATTACAAATGTGAGCTTTTTTCACTTGATAAAAATCTCAAGTGAGAAAACACTACTGATAGAATCAATGGTAATAGTTCTTAAGACAAACAGGCTTATCACTCATTTGGAATCTTGCAGGCTGTCATTTAGGCTGGGTTTTAGTTTTATTCTAAGTATGCTTAAAAGCAATAATGATGACAACTCTGGAGGCTGAAGGCTACTGGGAAATTGTTAAGATTAGGACACTTTTAAACTAAGCAGGTTCACAGCCACGAGAAATTGAAAGCTCTGTGAAGTCCACTTTGTACCTTACAGCAGGAAGCTGACAGAAAGACAAAAAACTGCTATTAGTGTTACAGAGAACTGACTGAAGTGCAACTGGAAAGACATTAACAGAAGAGCAGGTGAGTAGACAGAAAGAGAAAGGAGCTGGGAACTCAAAAAGCTGAAAGA
This sequence comes from Tricholaema leucomelas, assembly GCA_013400475.1. Lineage (NCBI taxonomy): Eukaryota > Metazoa > Chordata > Aves > Piciformes > Lybiidae > Tricholaema lacrymosa > Tricholaema leucomelas. The sequence continues at coordinate 79,465 of WAAF01015416.1, forward strand.
ACTTACATGCTGCCATGTGTCAGTTTTGCTCTATTACACCTCTGCACCAAGTTACCAACTTGGAGGCAAATTTGACCCCGACAATATGCAACCTGGCACAGTTACAATGAATCAGGCATAAAAATGTCAGCAGCAGAAGTGAAAGGGCATGGGAAGTGTAGAAGGCAAGAAGGTAGCGCAATGGTGCGTGAATGGTCTAAGAGGATATAACTATAAGTAATGGGAAGCCATTTAAAAAAATGGGCCATTGAGGCTGAACAGCAAGGAAGAGAAGCAAGATGAATTGCACCACAGAACTGTCTCCAGAAAGAAGCTCATCTCAGGAGATGTTTAGAGCAAGACTCGGTGAAGTAGTAAAAAATATACTGTAGGAAACAATATTTCAGGTCAAAGATGGTCTTTTTCTGTCTTTAACTCTGTTCATTACATGACACTTTGGGGAACTGAGTAGAGGAAAACAAAGAAAGAAAGGGAGAAAAAAAAAAAAACCACTGGCTAGAAGCAACATCCTGTTCATAAGGTGAGAAACAGCAGGAGCTATCCAGTAATGGCGAGAGATGAGCAAATGTTCTTGAGGTGCACATGTTGTGCAGGTTGTATACAGGGGATCAGGAAAGAAAACCAGAGTTTTGCAGGGAAAGCAAAGGTTTCACCACTGAGGCACAGGCCAGATTCATTAGGAAGGAGAAAGGTACTACTCCTATGGCTCTGTGCATCAGTACTCTTGTACCTACAGCTTCGCTGAAAGAGAAAAAAAACCAACAACAAGAATCACAGAATGTTTGCAAAGGGCCTTAAAGATCTCCAGTTCCAACTTCCCTGCCATGGGCAGGGACACCTCCCACTAGACTAAGTTGCTCAAGACCCTGTTCAATCTCGCCTTGAGCACCTCCAGGGAGGTGGCATGCACGACCTCCCTGGGCAACACATTCCAGTGTCTCACCACCCTCACTGTAAAGAACTGCTTCCTAATATCCACTCTACTTCTACTCACTTCTGGCTTAAATCCACTCCCTCTTGTCCTAATGCTGGTCTAAAGCCCTGCTAAAAAGTCCCTTCTCAATGGCAGGAGATTAAAACAAAACCACACCAAAAAACAGAGGATGAGCAAGAGCAGCTTTACAGCAGAGCACAGATTTACAGGCTAAGCAGAAGCACAGATGACAGAACACAGGCAAGACTCTGCTCTCCATGTCAAGGAATGTGCAAAGATATCTCAGCTACAGAAGATCTGCTGCGGGCAAGTCAGACAAAAGAGGAAGAGCCGAAAGAGAGGAGTCTGTATTGCCTACTGCCAACACTATGGCCTGGGTGCCAAAACAGGCATCCTAAAACCAGCCAACAGAGTCTGCTGGTTTGTGGAGCCACTGGAGAGCACAGATAAGCTAGAATGCTTTCTGCCAGGCTGCATACAGATAAGGCCTCAAGCATGCATGCTCTTTCAACAGTGCTATGTGGGGCCAAAGAAACTGTTGAGTGGACTCACTAGGGACAGGGACCAGAAAAGCAGGGGTGTAGTCATCGACCAAAGATTAATAGTTAGCTCACTGCTCCATCAGAAACATTGTTTGACAGAACTGGAAAATAATATTTGCTGGCAGAGTCATAGAGCACTACTTTGTTTGATATGAAAATGTCAGTGAACATCTCTTTCAACCATTTCTCTTCTCCTGTTCTGAAGTGATGTTTCTTCCACACAAATCCAGCGTTACCTCGCTTGTATTTCTGAGAATCACTTGTACCAGTGAAGCTGAATACAAAAAGAAAAAGGTTATGCAAAACATTGCAAAAATACAGAACTCATGTAGGATATTGTGGATTGATAGTCACAAAAGGAAAGAAGATTGCCCTCCAAGCCTAGTTCACTGGGTTTAACCATGCATAACAGGTTTTTAAAGACTTAAGTAAATGTTTCCATTAACTACTTTTATAGATCCTAGATTCTTAGGATGGTTTGGGTTGGAAGGGACCCATACGATTGTCTAGTTCCAACCTCCTACCAGAGGCAGGGACACTTCCCACGAGACCAGGCTGCTCAAGGCCTCATTCAAACTGGCCTTGAGTGCCTCCACAGCCTCTCTGGGCAATCTATTCCAGAGTCTCACCAACCTCATACTGAAGATCCAGTCTAAACCTATTCTCCCGTGAGCTTAAAACCATTCTCCCTTGTCCTGCTGCTAGACATCCTTATGAAGAGTCCCTCCCCAGCCCTCCTGTAGCTTCCCCTCAGGTATTTCAAGGCAGCTACAAGGTTCCTCCAGAGTCTTCTTTTTTCCAGGCTGAACAACCACAGCTCCCTCAGCCTATCCTCATAGCAGAGGTGCTGAGCCCTTGGATCACCTTTGTGGCCCTCCTCTGGACCCATTCCAACAGTTCTATGTCCTTCTTGTGCTGGGGACAGCAGAAGGATATTTGGGATTGGTCTTCGCAAAAGGAAAGAAGACTTCCATCCCAAACTTGTAGGTTCCCTGATTTTAACCATGCATTATAAACAGGATGATAAATCTTTTAAGACTTAACTACAAGTTTCCATGAAGTACTTCACAATCTTCTTTCAGGGAGAGCAACAAAATATTTTCAAATCAAGTGAGAGTAAGGTGCTTGGGTTGCACCACTTGAGGATAGGCTGCAGTACTGCCCAGCACTGATGGTCTGATTTGGTGGGACTGGAGGTGGCTAGCAGAACCTCTTCTAGGCAGACTCATACATACTCCTTCCTGCTTGCAGAGTGGTAAAATATGTTTGTAAGGTAAATGTAATAAACAACAGTAAACAAATAGCAAAGAAATTCCAGTACCTGAAGGGGGCTTACAAGAAAGCTGAGCAGGGCCTTTTTACAAGGGTTGATTGTGATATGAGATAATGACTTTAAGATGGAAGAAGGGAGATTTAGACTGGATATTAGGAAGCAATTCCTTACACTGAGGGTGATGAGACACTGGAACAGGTTGCCCAGGGAAGCTATGGATGCTTCCTCCTTGGAAGTGTTCAAGGCCAGGTTGGACAGAGCCTTCAGTGACCTGGTCTAGTGGGTCCCATAGAAGGGGGGAGTAGAACTACATTAACTTTAAGATCCTTTCCACCCAAACCATTCTATGATTCCATGACAGTAACTTAAGACCTTTAATTCACACTTTCTACTGAGCACCCAGCCTGCTGTGGAAGTGGAGAGTTTGAACATGTATCAGATGCACAGATGTACAGGCACTACATAAAGTAAGCACAATATTGTCTACTATAGGATCAAAATTACCTCCTGCTCCTCAACAACACCAATGGAAATCTGAATTTCCAACACCATAGTTTAGCTGGCCACTAATTCAGACAAATCACAATCACACATCATACTAGTGTGATCAGCAGCAGAAGGAAAGTGATTGTGCCACTGTACTGGGCAGTGGTGAGGCTGCAGCTTGAATACTGGGGTCAGTTTTGGGCCCTGTCTACAAGAAAGACATTGAGGTGTTGGAGTTTATTCAAAAAAAGGATATTAAAGCTGGTGAAGGGTCTAGGGAATAAGTTTCATGAGGAGCGACTGAAGGAAGTGGGATTGTTTAGTCTGGAGGAGGCTGAGGGGAGACCTCATTGCTCTTTCCACTGGCGTGAAAAGATATTGGAGTGAAGCGAGGGTCAGTCCCTTCTCTCAGGTATCAGGTGACAGAATGAGAGTAAATGGCCTGAAATTGTGTCAAGGGAGGGTTATGTCGGAGAGAAGTAAAAATTTCTTTTCTACAAGAGCAGTCAAGCATTGGAACAGGCTGCCCACAGAGGTGGAGGAGCCATTGTCCCAGGAGATGTTCATGAAATGTGCGGACATGGCATTTTAATGGCCATGGTGGTGTTGGCTTAATAGTTGGACTCAGTGACCTCAGAGGTCTTTTCCAACTGAAATTATTCTGTAACATTTTTCTGTAACCACCTCTAACAGCACACTGAGTCTTTTTTGTCTGCCCAAAATGTCCTAGCACTGACAGAAATGCCTTGAGTTGTTCTCACCTCACCAGAATTGCTGGAGTAGATATCATCTTAGTCACCATGCCTCTACATCACTGCGTAGCTCCAATTCTACACCTTGCCCTCCACAAACACCCTGAAGTCTGATACAGTGCTCTTATCAGCTTTACAACACAGACAGATGCACGCCAGAGCCTGGACCTATTGATCCCTGCACAGCCAGAGAAGCAGAAGAGATGCTCCCAGAAGAACTGACAGGTAGAAAACGAAGCGCATGGCTGGGTGCTGTGGTCAGGCTAACCACCAGGTCAAGGTATAAATGAGCAAGAAAGGGTTGTTTAAGCTGGAAATCAAGATTTCCAAAGTCTTCACTTTGTTGTGTGAGAAAACAGGGTAAATTCTGAGCATGTAAGAGAAGGCAGTTCCTTCCCTTCAGCCAGATGTTCAGAATGCAAGCAACATAAAACTTGGGTAAGATCATAGAATCATAGAATGCATTGGGTTGGATGGAAAACTTGAAAGTCACCTATGCAGCCCCCAAGATTTCAGTGGTAAAGGGTAAGTGGAGATAAGTCATGCTGGTGAAAATGCAGTTACACAAAGTGCCAGAATTTCATCACGCTAAAAATTACACATGGGGAAATTAGAAATAAATGTTAAAAGCCTCAAACACACACACACAAAAAACCCAGAACCCCAAAAGCAACCCAAAAACCTCCAAACCAAACCAACCAACACCCCACAACTACTGAAAGGAGTTGATTTTGAAAATACCTTTTTGTTCTTTTTTTTCCTTTAGCGTCTTTGGGATTATGTGATCAAACACAGCATTGTGTCCAGTTCTGGGCTCCTCAACTCAAGAGAGATGTTGAGGTGCTGGAATGTGTCCAGAGAAGGGCAACAAAGCTGGTGAGGGGCCTGGAACACAAACCCTATGAGGAGAGGCTGAGGGAGCTGGGGGTGTTTAGCCTGGAGAAGAGGAGGCTCAGGGCAGACCTCATTGCTGTCTACAACTACCTGAAGGGAGGCTGTAGCTAGGTTGGGTTGGTCTCTTCCCCCAGGCAACCAGCAACAGGACAAGGGGACACAGCCTCAAGTTGTGCCAAGGAAAGTATAGGCTGGATGTTAGGAGGAAGTTGTTGGCAGAGAGAGTGATTGGCATTGGAATGGGCTGCCCAGGGAGGTGGTGGAGTCACCATCCCTGGGGGTGTTCAGGAAAAGCCTGGATGAGGCACTTAGTGCCATGGTCTGGTTGAGTGGATAGGGCTGGGTGCTAGGTTGGACTGGATGATCTTGGAGGTCTCTTCCAACCTGATTGATTCTATTCTATTCTATTATGCATGTCTCTAGAGTTTTTCTGGCTGCTGCTATCTTACAGGCTCTCTTAGACAGTCAGGGTTATGTGTTTCTGCACTTTACCATCAAGCTGTTGTCCATTGTTACTCAAAGGCATCAAGTGGTGCTACATGGCTTCCAAGATACACAGTGAAGTAAGTAGTAAGATGGAGGTCCCCAAAAATGGACAGCTGCAGAGCTATGAGACCAATAGATCTGACAATTAACTTAATGTTTCAATGGCAGATGGCAAGTAAAAGCATTATCACCATATGACAACAGTTATGTGGAATGAGCTTTCCCAAGTGATTATAGGTGGTTGGTTATAGGAAAGACTTTGCAGCAAGATACTATGTTGTCCAAAGCCTATGGCCTTTCCTAGTTAACTACTAGAAGACTGTGTTCAGTTTTGGGCCCCTCAATACAAGAAGGACATCTAAGTCCTAAAGCATGTTCCAAGAAGGACAATGAAGAAGGGTATGGAGAAAAATTCTTATGAGGAGCTGCTATAGGAGCTGAAATGGTTTAGTCCAGAGAAGAGGAGGTTGAGGGGAGACCTCATTGCTCTCCATAATGACTTGAAAGGAGATTGTAAAGAAGTGAGTGTTGGTCTCTTCTCACAAGTCACAGCTGATAGGACAGGAGGTGTTTATCACAAGAATATTTAAGCAATTTCATGTTTGTTTGTTTTTTTTTTTAAATCTTCTATTTGTCCTCCTCTCAGTTTACAAGAAAGTAGCCATAAGAATAAAGATTGATGATTGCTTCACCAGATAACCCCATACAAATCCTGTCACTAACCTCTGCCATTACATACATCTGTGCAGTTCTAGAGCAGATGATCTACATCTGTGCTGCAGTAAAAAGGCAGCCACATGTGGTGTTTTAGTTGGATATCTGTGAGAAAGTAGGCAAAGAGGTGGTCTCCTGGGACTACCTTGTTAAAATTCTATAAAACTGTTCAAGGGGATGTTTGGGATGATGGTTATGGTCCATCAGATGGAATCACTTCCTCTTTGGACACTACTAAATTATTGCTGACAGAAATTGTTTATCCTCAAGGCTCCTGCAAATATTTCTGGCCTGGAAATACTTTGTATTGCAAAGGAATTGATCTGACTGAGGTGAGTCCAGTTCTGGGCCCCCCAGTTAAAGAGGGACATTGAGATGCTTGAACGTGTCCAGAGAAGGACAACGAGGCTGGAGAGAGTCCTCGAGCACAGCCCTACGAGGAGAGGCTGAGGGAGCTGGGGTTGTTTAGCCTGGAGAAGAGGAGGCTCAGGGGTGACCTTATTGCTGTCTACAACTACCTGAGGGGTGGTTGTAGCCAGGAGGAGGTTGCTCTCTTCTCTCAGGCAGCCAGCACCAGAACAAGAGGACACAGCCTCAAGCTACGCCAGGGGAAATTTAGGCTTGAGGTGAGGAGAAAGTTCTTCACTGAGAGAGTCATTGGCTACTGGAATGGGCTGCCCAGGGAGGTGGTGGAGTCGCCGTCCCTGGAGCTGTTCAAGGCAGGATTGGACGTGGCACTTGGTGCCATGATCTAGCCTTGAGCTCTGTGGTAACAGCTTGGACTTGATGATCTGTGAGGTCTCTTCCAACCTTGGTGATACTGTGAGACTGTGAGATATTTCCAAACCATAACCATGAGAGATAACACTCTCTAAAACCTTTTCTCCCTTCTTGAGTCTCCTACCAATCACACCAACAGCATACTCCACTCTGCTAAACAATAAACACTGCATGTTTTCCCAGGTTTTGCCAGCAACATTCACTTCATACTATTTTGTGTACACAGATTCTATGTACGTAGAATAACAGAATTGTTTTGGTTGGGAGACACTTCTAAGATCATTATGTCCTTCAACCTAACCACCATGGGCATTATGCCATGTCCCAGAGTGTCATGTCTAGACATTTCTCTAACACCTCAAGGGAAGGTGACTTCACCACCTCCTTTGGCAACTTGTTCCTGTCACCTATTGCCATAAAATGAAACGGTTTGTTTTGGTTTTTAACTTTCTCAAGCTTCTTTTCTGCTCCAAAGAGGCATAGCCAGGGAGGACAACTGTGGCAAAGTCTAGAAATATTTGGAAGTCCAAATAGCATTCTACCACTGGCACCAAGTCAAGTTCTACATTGATTTTTATCTTTGCAACTACACCATCTCCAGCAGTGCTGTGACACCTTTACTCTAAGTGTTCTTTTGACTAATAGAAGTCTTGAGTTAGCTGAGAATGCTGTAGAAATTTCCTGCAGAGATGAAAAATATGCTCATTCTGTCATTACAGCTGTGCCAGTGAAAAAAAAAACCAACCACCAGGCAGTCAGAGCAAGAATAGGCTGAACAAGGGAAACAAGTAGCATGGCAAGAAGATTAAGAAGGAAAAAGTTGAACTGACACATCAGAAAAATAATAAACTCATGATAATGGATAGTTGGACTCAATGATCTTAGAGGTCTTTTCCAACCAAAAAAACCCAATTCTGTGATTCTGTGTGTAGGGTGGAAGCAAATACCAAAGGGCAAAGATGATGAGGAAGTTAGTTAGAATAGAATAGAATCAATCAGGTTGGAAGAGACCTCCAAGATCATCCAGTCCAACCTAGCACCCAGCCCTATCCAGTCAACCAGACCATGGCACTAAGTGCCTCATCCAGGCTTTTCCTGAACACCCCCAGGGATGGTGACTCCACCACCTCTCTGGGCAGCCCATTCCAATGCCAATCACTCTCTCTGCCAACAACTTCCTCCTAACATCCAGCCTATACTTCCCCTGGCACAACTTGAGGCTGTGTCCCCTTGTCCTGTTGCTGGTTGCCTGGGAGAAGAGACCAACCCCCACCTGGCTACAACCTCCCTTCAGGTAGTTGTAGACAGCAATGAGGTCTGCCCTGAGTCTCCTCCAGGCTGTTCTCTGCTCACTGACCTCTTAACTCTCCAGACTCATGAAACCTTCCTGGAGTCTCCATATTCTTCTGCAGCCAGAAGGGGTGGAGAGAAATGGAGAGGAAAATTTACAAGGGAAAAAACAACCAAACAATATTAGTTCTTACTCTGTTAGAATTGGTGTTCTTACATCTAGCTAAGCAAGTCACTTCATCTCGATATTCTACTACAGCTTACTCATCATCTACTCCCCATTTTCATGTTCATCTCTAAAGGTGGCTTGCAGAAGCACTGAACCCTTACAGCTGCAGCTGTGAATTGTGCTATTACTCTGGGAACTGCTCAGTAAGAATCATGCTTCTATATATAAAGTACAAGTGTCATAAAGATGTTGTCTCTGCAATGTTAGCTAATGCTAAGTACCCTAAAAAAGAAGAAAAATGTGAAATAAACACCCATAAGAGGTAATGTAATACAGTATTTCCAGCACCACCTCACATCCTTTTTTTCTGAATCACAGCACTGCAGAATGGCAGGGGTTGCAAGGGACTTCTGAACATCATCTAGCCCCCATCCCTCCCACACCCCCACCCCCAACAAAGCAGGATCATCTAGGACACAGAAATGTGTTCAGGTGGGTTTGGGAAGTCTTCAGAGAAGGATCCACAACCTCTCTGGGCAGCCTGCTCCAGCAACCTCATACTAAGTAAGTCCCCGTTTGTGTCCTGCATATCAGTTTATGTCCTGCATATCAGTTGAGGCCTTGAGCGATCCTATCACCCTGGAGGTGTTTAGGCCAGGTTGGATGAGGCCTTGAGCGACCTGTTCTAGTGGGAGGTGTCCCTGTTTATGGCAGGGGGTTGGAACTAGATGATCTTTCATGTCCCTTCCAATCTAAACCATTCTATGATTCTAGGGCACCATCTGAAAGAGACTGGCCCCTTCTTCTAGGCATCCACCTTTAAGGCATTTATAAAAGCTGACCGAGTCCCCTCTCAGTCTTCTCTTTTCCAGGCTGAACAGCACCAGGTCTCTCACTGTTTCCTCATGAGATACAAGTTCCAGGCCCTTCATCATCCTCATAACCTCCAGCAGTTCCCTGTCCCTCTCGAACTGGGGAAGCCAGAACTGGACACGATACCCCAGATGTGGTCTCATGAAGATATAGCAGACAGGAACAAGAAGCACCTCCTGAAGTGCCACATTCACACATTTCTTTAACACCTCCAGGTGCAGTGACTCCACTACCTCTCTGGGCAGCCCATTCCAAAGTCTGACTACTCTATCCATATAGAATTGTTTTTCTAACATCCAACCTAAGCCTCTCCTGACACCACTTCAGGCCACTACCTCTCACTCTATCACCTGATACTAGAAAGAAGGGACCAAACTCCACCCCACTACAACCTTCTTTCAGGTAGTTGCAGAGAGCAATGAGTTCTCCCCTGAGCTCTCTCTTCTCTAGACAAAACAATCCCAGCTCCCTCAGCTTCCCCTCATAAATCTTGCTGTTTTAAAAAAAAGATTTAAAAAAGTTTTTTAGTTCCCAATAACAGATACAGCTCTCAGGGGGCTGCCCAGCTGAAAGTAAGCAAAGCAGAACCCAGTACATCAATGGTCATGTTACACACTCTGGCCCTTAATACAAGAAGCAAGGATAGAATCATAGAATCATAGAATCCAAGATCATCCAGTCCAACCTAGCACCCAGCCCTAGCCAGTCAACCAGACCATGGCACTAAGTGCCTCAGCCAGGCTTTGCTAGAACACTTCCACGAATGGTGACTCCACCACCTCCCTGGGCAGCCCATTCCAATGCCAATCACTCTCTCTGCCAACAACTTCCTCCTAACATCCAGCCTAGACCTGCCCTGGCACAACTTGAGACTGTGTCCCCTTGTTCTGTTGCTGGTTGCCTGGGAAGAGACATCAACCCCACTTGACTACAGCCTCCCTTCAGGTAGTTGTAGACAGCAATGAGGTCACCCCTGAGCCTCCTCTTTTCCAATCTAAACAGCCCCAGCTCCCTCAGCCTCTCCTCATAGGGTTTGTGTTCCAGGCCTCTCACCAGCTTTGTTACCCTTCTCTGGACACGTTCCAGCACCTCAACATCTCTCTTGAGTTGAGGAGCACAGAACTGGACACAGCACTCAAGGTGTGGTCTGACCAGTGCCGAGTACAGAGGAAGAATAACCTCCCTCCTCCTACTGGCCACACTGTTCCTGATACAGGCCAGGATGCCAATGCTTTCCACCTCCTGCCATTCCATGATTCTATCAATAAACATAATAATTTACTACTTTTGAAACAGCAGTAATAACCTAGTAAATACACTAAGACATCTTTGCCTTGGTAATATCACTTGTATTCACCAAGAGTAGTTCTGAAGATTCCCCAGGGTATAACAATTAAGTCTGCTAGTGCTTCCAACACGTAAAAGCAAAGCATGGCATATGGATCTGGCTGTCTGGGTCCCTCTACAGAACCTGATAGGAATCATGGATTTCCTATTCGGTCTGTCAAAAGTGAATTATGAACTGCTCATCCTCCGGCTGGAAGGTATCCACGGGAGTACTATAAACTCTCCATTTAGAAGGATGCATTTCTATGCTTTGAGTATTTATAGGTGTTATGACATCATCGTGCTGGGAATCTTAGTATTTATATGTTTTCTGTCAAGGAATCATTTACAGTAAAGCTATTAGAGAAGTGAAGAATACCAGCCTGCTCATCAACAAGTTCTACATAAACAAGATATAGAAGATGAAAAAGATCCTGAGAACCTAATATTAATCAGATAGCTAGAAATTAATTCTGGTTTTGTCATGACACACATTGGCCAGACAGAAATCCAGGGCAATAAATATCAAAACTGAGGGGAAACAAAAAAAGAATAAGAAAGTGGAGGTGCCTTCATGATCTACTAAGATTTTTAATGCATAGCTGATTGCAAAACAGCAATGCATGCTCATTGTAATGCTTGGCTAATTTCTAATTTAGGAGAATCATAGAATTGTTTCAGTTGGAAAAGACCTTCAGGATCATCGATTCCAGCCATCGACCTAACACCACCATGGTCACTACACCATGTCCCACGTTTCTTGAATGCATCCAGGGATGATGACTCCACCACGTCCCTGGGCAGCTTGTTCCAACACCTGGCCACTCTTGCAGGGGGGAAAAAAAATTCTCAATATCCAACCTAATCCTCACCTGGCAAAGTTTCAGGTCATTTCCACTCATTCTGCCATCTGATACTAAGGAGAAGAGCCCAACCCAGTGGCAATCAATGCTGCCAAGTCCAGCTGGAGAGCTGTAACTAGTGTATCTCCCAGGGATCAGTGCTGGTTCTGGTCCTGTTCAACATCTTTAGCAATAACATTGATGAAGAGACAGAGTCTGCTCAGCAAGTTTGCTGATGACACCGAGCTGGGAGGCTTGGCTGACTCACCTGAAGGCTGTGTGGCCATTCAGCAAGACTTGGACAGACTTGAGATCTGGGCAAAGAGGAGCCTAATGAGATTCAATGAGGGTAAGTAGAGCGTCCTGCACCTGGGAAGGAATAATAAACTGCACCAGTACAGTTTGGGAGGTGATCTGCTGGAGAGCAGCCCTGCAGACAAGGACCTGGGAATCCTGGTAGACAAGAAGATATCCATGGGACAGCAATGTGCCTTTGTGGCTAAAAAGACCAATCAGATCCTGAGGTGTATTAAGAGGAATGTGGCCAGCAGGCCGAGGGAGGTTCTCCTCCCCCTCTGCTCTGCCCTGGAGAGACCTCATCTGGAATACTGCACTCAGTTTTGGGCTCCTTAGTTCGAGAGGGACAGGGATGTACTCAAAAGAGTCCAATGGAGTGCTACAAAGATGATTAAGGGGCTGGAGTACCTGCCCTATGAGGAGAGGGACCTGGGGCTTTTTTTTGGTCTGGTGAAGAGAAGACTTAGAGAGGATCTAATCAATGTTTATAAATATGAGGGCTGGATGTCAAGAGGACAGACTCTTCTCAATTGCACCCTCTGATAGGACAAGGGGTAATGCACATAAACAACAGCACAGGAAGTTCTACCTCAACATGAAGCAGAACTTCATTACTGTAAGGATCATGGAGCCCTGAAACAGGCTCCACAAAGAGGTTGTGGAATGTTCCTCTCTGGAGACTTTCAAGACCCGTCTGGATGTGTCCCTGTGTGATCTGAGCTAGATTCTATGGTCCTGCTCTGGCAGTGGGGTTGGACTTGATGATCCATGGAGGTGCCTTCCAATCCCAAACATCCTGTGAATCCCCCATTTCACTTCCACCTCCATTTGTGGAATTGAAGAAAATAATGAAGTTTCCCCTCAGTCTCTCCAGACTAAACAACCCCAGTTCCCTCAACTGCTCCTCACAAGACTTGTTCTCCAGAGCATTTGCCATCTTTGAGGCTCTTCTCTAGACATGCTGTGGCAACTCAATGTCCTTAATGAAAGATTTCTTTTACCAGCTTCATAGTTCAAAAGTGCTTGGGCCTCAAAATGAGAAATCAAAGTTCAGCAAGGAACTTTGATCAATCCCAAAAGTGTTCACTCTCAGAAAGTCATAGTGATCTTCTCCAGCTTGATTGCTGAGTGAGAGGAAATAGAAAGCAGAAAGGAGTAAGAAAAGGAGAAAGAATACAAGAGAAAGAGAAAAATAAAAATAAAGAAAAGGGAGATTAATAAAAGGAGAAAAAAAGAAAGAAAAGGAGAAAAGAAAATGGCTTTTTTAAAAGGAGGTAAAATAGGAGGAAAGGAGGAGGCAAAAAAAAAGAAGAGGAAAAAAGAAAGGAAAAAAATGAGTTGGAACTGAAGTGGCACAGCTCTATATTTCACTAAAAATCAGAGACTCATAGAATCAACAGGGTTGGAGGAGACCTCCAAGCTCATCCAGTCCAACCTATCACTCAGGCCTATCCAATCAACTAGACCATGGCACTAGGTGCCTCAGCCAGGCTTTTTTTTTGAATATATATGTCCTCTGTTCATCTTCTATCCTACTTGTCCTTCAGCTTTCTCTATTGGAAATAAAAATCTTTATAGAAAGATTGGTCAGGCATTGGAATAGGTTGACCAGAAAGGTGGTGGAATCACCACTGCTGGAGGTATCCAGGAAACGTGTGGACATGGCACCTTGGGGTATGGTTTAATGGCCATGGTGGTGTTAGGTTGCTGGCTGGACTAGACGACTTTGGAGGTCTTTACCAATTCACAGAATCAACCTGGTTGGAAAAGTCTTCTAAGATCATCAAGTCCAACCTACCACCGAACCCTTCCAATCAACTAAACCATGGCATTAAGTTCCTTATCCAGTCTCATTTTCAACACCCTCGAGGATGATAACTCCACTACCTCCCCAGGGCAGCCCATTCCAATGACTATTTCCATGAAGAATTTCTTCCTAACATCCAGCCTAAACCTGCCCTGGCACAGTTTGAGACTCTGCCCCCTTGTTCTGTCACTGGGTGCCTGGGAGAAGAGACCAACCCCCACCTGGCTACAACCTCTTTTCAGGTAGCTGTAGACAGCAATGAGCTCTGCCCTGAGCCTCCTCTTCTCCAGGATGAACAACTCCAGCTCCCTCAGCCTCCCCTCACAGGGCTTGTGCTCCAGCCCACTTACCAGCCTTGGTGCCCTTCTGTGGACACACTCAAGCACCTCAACATCTTTCTTAAATTGAGGGCCCCAGAACGTAGAATTGAAACAATTCTACGATTCTTCTGTGACACTCTCACCCTTTTCTGCAGAAGAGTTGATGGTTATCACTTCAGATGTGGATCCACCTCTGTGCAGATTGCTGTCAGCTGTACAATGTCTTGGTTCTCTGCACATATAACGAAGTGGCTGCCATACATGGTAATTTTGCATGACGTTGCAGCTATTCAACAGGCAATGACACTTAGCACAAGGGAATGAGTAAAAAGAACAATCCACTTTGGTATGAAATCAAGTTTCAATGAAATTGTCATTAATATTTATGTTAACTGCCATCAAAACCTAAAGAGACATGGTAGCATTACAGTCTGAGTAGCCTGAAACTGCATCAGTCTCCAGCCTCAGAGCAATGCTGCTTTAAATGCAAAAGTGCTGATTCCTGATTGTTTCTTTTGAAAGTGTTCCTCCCCACATCCACCCTCCTCTTCCTTCCAGATGTTCATGGAGCAAATACCAAGCAGTTTGGATAAATGAATGCATGCAGTTTTAAGGGCAAATTGACTTCTATTTGCTAAGAATTTATCCAGTCAAATTTGCTGATGACAGAACAGCAAAATCTTGCCGCTGCACACCTCCTAGTTCCCTAGCTACTGATGTCCTAATATCTTAATCTTTTTAGTGGCCAGGATGCAGAACAACTTTGTGTTGACCATCAAGAATAGATTCTAACAAGCAACCTGAACAAACCTCAGGATAACTCATCATCATACACATGCACACTGATAAATAGAATTGCTTAGCTTGGAAAAGACCTCTAATATCATCAAGTCCAACTGTTGACCTTACACCATCGCAAGTGTTAAACCGTGTCCCAAAGTGCCACGTCCACACATTTCCTAAACACCTCCAGGGACAGTTTGGATACCTCTGATTAATTCTTCATGGCTAGAGAGCATAGTAAATTTACAGAAAGTCCTCTTCCTTTAAAAATAAACAAACCAAACCTTACCAAAATGGAAAACGTTAAAATTCACCCCTAAGCCCCAACACCACCAACAAAACAACCCAAAACCCAACCAAACCAAGCAAACCAAAAAGCCCAAACTCCACCCACACTGGGCAAAACCACTCCTTTGAAAGCCTTTTCTAAGTTTTCTTTTTCATCTCATCAGATGGAAGGAAGGAAGACTTGTTCTAATTAGTTCAGGGTCAACAGCCAACACTTGAAACAGAGGCTCTGCTGTTCCTTTGTGCCCCAGACAGCACATCTTATAAAACGTGGCATCCAAGAAAGGATTGCAATTTGCTTCTAACTGCCTGGTGTGCTCTGTCCATACTAAGGTGGATTAATCAATCATTAGCAACCTTAACTGTGAGACTAAAAGTCTACTTGGAGATTAAACATCAAACACTAAATGGATGGCATGTCAGGTATGGACACTGTAAGGACAGCGAACTCCTTGAGAGGGTACAGCAAAGGGTTACAGAAACTGATTAGGGTTTGAAACAGCTCTCTTATGAGGAAAGACTGAGGGACTTGGGGCTTCTTAGCCTGAAGGAAAGACTGAGGGGGGATCTCATAAATGCTGATCAATACTTAAAGGGTGGGTGTCAGAAAAACGGGACCAGTATTTTTTTTAGTGGTGCCCAGCAACAGGACAAGAGGTACTGTGCACAACCTGGAATGCAAAGTTGCATGTAAATGCAAGGAGGAACTTTTTCATATGGAGGGTGGTGGAGACTCCACTTCTGCAGCAATTCAAAAGCATCTTGTGTGACTGTCTCTGAGTGAACCTGCCCTGGCAAGGGGTTGGACTTGATGATCTACAGAGGTTCCTTCCAATCCCTACCATTCTGTGACAGCTCAAACTGGACTCCAACAGCTCCTTCTTTCTAAGCAGACAGACTCCTTGTTATCCAGGGGAGTGTGAGCTGTAGAAGGTACCAGCAGTGTTTGCAGTGGATATTTTTCTCTATTTCTGTATGCAACCAAACTTTCCAAGTCATGTGTCTCAGTGTTTCTTCCCTCACCCTGTGGGAAGCCAGAAGGATGGCTTCAGGGAGACAGCTTGGCAGCTGAGACACAGCAAGAGTCACCTCTCACTGCTTAAATCTTCCCATTGCTTCATCACTAGCTGGACTGTCCTTGAGGGGGGCTGGACCTTACTAGAAGATATCAAGGTAGGAATGCCTTTTCCAGTGAGAAAACTCTCTGAAAGCACACAACCACACTCATAAACAGCTTACCAGCAACAAGGGACCTACCAATTATTTCACAGTCAGTGGAATCACTGTTCAACCTTTCCTGGCCAGAGGCAACTCTGCAGTGGAAATGCATTTGTCAAAAACAGATTCCTTCCCTCAGGTACCAACTGCACCAGCAAAACAATGACAAACTGTCCCAAGAGCTGTATTTTTTCCTACCTGCTCAATCTAAAATCTCTTAGAGTCATTTTTAGGCATCTAATTTTTCGTGGAAGACATTTTCAAACTATTGAAGTCATATAGTTAGGCAGAAGCAAGTCCACACAAACCCTATACTAAATAAGTCCTTTGGGGAACTCTAGGTCAAAGGGTTTGGGTTATTTGTTGGCAGGCCTCCTCTTTAAAGTAACAGCTTAAAATGTCTTAATGACATGGCTTGAATTTATTAAAACCTAAGGATTTTTTTATAGGAAATAGGCAAATAAAAGTGCTAGAGCAAAACTAGAAGTGAGAGAACAAAGTACAGTCCTCAATGTTATTTAAAACAAAGTAAGTTTAAAAAAAATAAAATAATCTACCATCTGAAGAGTTGAGAACTGAGGTCTGTACACATCCTACAGCACATGAAGAGGATGGCCCTGCATGTACTGAATGCTGCCTGTCCTCAAAGAAGAGCCAGTTAACATCAAATGGAGATGCTAATGGCTGGCAGCTGTTGCAGGTTCTGCACATAATACATGGTTTCATTGTGATGCATTATGCCACAGGATGGTGGGAAGTCTCAAGAATCATAGAATCAAACAGGTTGGAAGAGACCTCCAAGATCATTCAGTCCAACCAAGCACCCAGCCCTATCCAATCAACCAGACCATGGCACTAAGTGCCTCATCCAGGCTTTTCTTCAACATCCCCAGGGATGGTGACTCCACCACCTCCCTGGGCAGCCCATTCCAATGCCAATCACTCTCTCTGCCAAGAACTTCCTCCTAACATCCAGCCTATACTTCCCCTGACACAATGTGAGATGAAACAAAGAACTCAGAGTTGTGGTCAGTGGGGCAGTCCAGTCAAAGGCCTGTGGTTAGTCTTGCTCCTCAGGAATTAGTATTGGGTCCAGTCCTCATCAATGTATTTACCAATGATCTGGAGAAAGAGATAGAGTGGATAGAGGGAGTTTGCTGATGATACCAAACAGAGGAGTGGCTGATAGATCAGAAGGCTGTGCTGCCATCCACTGTGACCCAGACAGGCTGAAGAGCTGGGCTGGGAGAAATCAAATGGAGCTCACTAAGCGCAAGTGTCAAGTCCTGTATCTGGGGAAGAGCAAGCCCATGGATCTGTACAACGTGAGGGTTGACCTGTTAAGAGAGCAGCTGTGGGGAAAAGTACCTGGGAGTCCTAGTAGAAAACAGGATGACTGTGAGCTGGCACTCCGCCCTTGAGGCCAAGAAGTCCAATGGTATCCTATGGTGCATCAAGAGTAGCACAGCCAGAAGTAAGGGGAAGTTCTCCTCCCCCTCTACTCTGCGCTGTTGAGGTCTCACCTGTGTCCAGTTCTGGGCACTCCAGCTCAAGGACGACAAGGAGCTACTGGAGAGAGTCCAGCACAGAGCCACTACAATGACAAGCAGACTGAACCATCAATCATATGAGGAAAGGCTGAGAGAGCTGAGGCTGTTGAGCTCAGAGAAGAGGAGGCTGAGGGGGATTTTATGAATTCTTACAAATATCTAAGGCATGGAAATCAGGAGGAAGGGGTCAGAATCTTCTCAGTGGTGCCAAATAACAGGACAAAAGGTAAGGAGCATAAACTTAAACATAGGAAGTTCCCTCTAAACATGAGAGGGAACTGCTTTACTTTGTGACTGGCAAAGCACTGGAACAGGCTGCCCAGGGAGGTGGCAGAGTCTCCATCTCTGGAGACTTTCAAAGCCCATCTGGAGGTGTTCCTTTGTGGTCTCCTTTAGGTGATCCTGCTCTGGCAGGAAGATTGGACAAGATTATCTTCCAACCTCTATCATTGTGTGACACTGTGAAATTGAACAAGACCAAGGAAGAAAAGTATATTGAAGATTGTTAAATAAACTGCCTTTTAACACTGGAAGCCTTTGGCTTGTGCCTAAGAGGCAGTACCATGTCACAGAGAGAGTCACATTTCCCAGAGAGAGTGATTTGCCTTTGGAATGGGCTGCCCAGGGAGGTGATGCCTCAATGAGGTCACCTGGGAGCCTCCTCTTCTGCAGACTGAACAGCCCCAACTCTTTCAGTCTGTGCTTCAACTTAAACCATTCTATGATTCTATTCTACAGTTAGAGAGCCTCCTTTCCCTAGTATCAATTGATAAAATGAGAGGAAATAGCCTGAAATTTTGTCCTAAGAGGTTTAGGTTGGATATTGAGGCCCTTTAAAGAAGAAAAGAGGGAGAAAAAACTCTTTACACACATACACAAACTCACATACTTCCAAACACACTAAACCAAGTATTGGACACCCAGTTTGCATCGATGAAAGCTATGCCCATTAGAGCATTTGAGTTTGTGGGAGCCAGAGAGTATCACAGTATTATCAAGGTTGGAAGAGACCTCACAGATCATCATCCATTACCACAGAGCTCAAGGCTAGACCATGGCACCAAGTGCCACGTCCAATCCTGCCTTGAACAGCTCCAGGGACGGCGACTCCACCACCTCCCTGGGCAGCCCATTCCAGTAGCCAATGACTCTCTCACTGAAGAACTTTCTCCTCACCTCAAGCCTAAATTTCCCCTGGTGCAGCCTGAGGCTGTGTCCTCTCGTTCTGGTGCTGGCCACCTGAGAGAAGAGAGCAACCTCCTCCTGGCTACAGCCACCCCTCAGGTAGTTGCAGACAGCAATAAGGTCACCCCTGAGCCTCCTCTTCTCCAGGCTAACCAATCCCAGCTCCCTCAGCCTCTCCTCGTAGGGCTGTGCTCGAGGCCTCTCCCCAGCCTCGTTGCCCTTCTCTGGACACGTTCAAGCATCTCAATGTCCCTCTTAAACTGGGGGGCCCAGAACTGGACACAGTACTCGAGGTGTGGTCTAACCAGTGCAGAGTACAGGGGCACAATGACCTCCCTGCTCCTGCTGACCACACCATTCCTGATGCAGGCCAGGATGCCACTGGCTCTCTTGGCCACCTGGGCACACTGCTGGCTCATGTTCAGGTGGGTATCAATCAGCACCCCCAGATCCCTCTCTGTCTGGCTGCTCTCCAGCCACTCCCACCCCAGCCTGTATCTCTGCATGGGGTTGTTGTGGCCAAAGTGCAGCACCCTGCACTTGGAGCCATTGAATGCCATCCCCTTGGACTCTGCCCATCTGTCCAGGCAGTCAAGGTCCCGCTGCAGAGCCCTTCTGCCCTCCAGCCCAGTAGTAGTGCATGTCCATTCAATTCCTCTAAATTAGGTTCTATAAAACTCTGTACCTGACATTCTATGTCCCTACTCTAGACATATACTACATGTACTTATAATAAGGCATGAAAATTACCGAGCAATACATGTGCACTGATTTCACCATCCTGTTCTCATGAACTACACCTACACAGAGGTCTGTTTGTGGCGGATTTTCCACCAAAAAAAGAGATGCTACATATAACTAATTTACTTCTGCACATCTTTTCCCTGTCTGTTAGGATCTAGACACATCCCACTTCTGTGTTTATTTCTTCTCCCCTCCACTATGTTACTACTGAGGTAAGAGGGCTGAACTAACATCTTTCATAGATCAAGAGGAAAAAATAAAGCAGTTGAGGCAGCAATAAAGCAAGTTCCACTGCTGCTTTCATCAGCATGTTTCAGCTACTCAACAGACCAGCTAGAGGTGGAAAGCAAATCCCATACCTCTGCCCTTGCCACTGACCTGGATTAGAGGGACAGTAGCTTTTTCCAGCACTGGTCACCAGTTTACTAGATAGTAGAAAGAGATCCATCAGTTTATATCCCTTAGAGTCACAGAGTAATAAAGAGGTGAGAAAGCTTCAAGGCAACATTCATCCTGGTTGGAGTTGATCTAATGACCTCTAGGTGAAAAGCTCCATGTATCCCATTACCATTTCTTTGAGTCATCCTGACCCTTTGTTCCCTACCTTTATTAAAAGCCCTGAAGATTAATGCAGAGAACAAATGGCAGAGACATAAATCTTGGCCTGTGCGAAGATGATGTTTCATAAGGGTAATTCAGCGGAAAAGGTGCATTGGTGTTTTGTTTGTTTGGCTTGGGTCTGGGTTTTTTTCAGTTGTTCTTCTTACAACAAAAATCACCATAAAATCTGATAAGTGTCTAGCTTGAGGCCTCTACACCTTTGAAGCAATCACAGGTAAAGCTGCCGTTCAGAGGTTTTGTTTTACAACATTAAGTGGTTTTATTATCTTTCCAATTTCAAAGCAGATGAGTAACTCTGTCCCTCCAGGAACACAACACAATTAGTCATCTGTAGGCTTTACAGAATGCTTAGGTGTTGGTTTTTTTTTTCCCCTCAACAAAGTGAAAATCCTCTAATTATCTTTAAAATACTTGTAGCTTATCATGTATTTGAATTTAAACAGAGAGAAGTGTATGTCAAATTAAAATTAAATACATCTTACTTACCTGGCTTTCTGTCTTGGTCAAAATTGGGCTATTGTTTCAAATGAGCAATCAACCAAAGGCTTTCTACTACCATTATCAAGACTGTTGTTTAGTCAAGATCCTCTTTATTTTTAGCTGTTTCTGTGAGCTTGCCAAACAGAAAAGCAAAGCTGAATTGCTTCTGATGTCCTGGACAAATCTACGCTGACTTAAATAAGTTGTAATCTAAAAGTGCTTTTTTTCTGTGCTGCCCTGTTTTCATTTGGAAGCTTAATTTGCTTCTCAAACAAGAATTTTGTCCCTCCAAAATAGCAAGCAATGAAAAATCTCCTGAAATCAGTGCTAACCCTGTTCCTGACCCGCTGGTTAATTTTCTGCAACCTTAGATGTTGGCACCTGCAGCATCACATTCTTAAGGAACTACTCATTTTGCGGCTAGCGTCACCCAGAATTTATGCTTAGATAAGCATAGCATTTAGATAAGTCTTCTATTAAGTAAACAGCATATAAAGATCTGCAAGTGATGACAGAGAAAGAAAGAAATACACCATCTCCCAACATTTAATCATGAAATAAGTGGTTTTAGAAGTCTGATCCACGGACAGATGCATTGGCATAAATATACTTGCTTGCTGTCACTTTACCCTGCTAACACATCCTCATTTAATGTTTTCTCTCTTCATGTGGGAGCTCTCTCATTGCACATTCCTTAAATGGTTTCAAGCAGTTCAGGAGTTAGCTCAGAAGGTGTGGGGTGGAAGCACTAAACCCTCTCAAATAGAAATAACTGATCCAGGCTAAATGCTGGTTTCTTTTACATTTAAACAGGTAGGAGAAAGAAATATTATTTTGGACTGCTGTGCAAACTTGGACACTTTTTTACCACCCCTGCACAAACCAATAATTCTCACTGAGTACGAATAGCCCCTATCATGGACAGCAAAATGATGCCACTTGGCTCTGAGCACAGAGAAAACAAAACTGTCCTAGCTTTGTCTCTGCCAGGATTACAATGGAATTGCCATACTGTTCATAGAATCATAGAATGGTTGAGGTTGGAAGGGACCTCAAGGATCATCCAGCTCCAACCCCCTGCCATAGGCAGGGACACCTCCCACTAGAGCAGGCTGCTCAAGGCCTCATCCAGCCTGGCCTTAAACGCCTCCAGGGAGGAAGCATCCACAACCTCCCTGGGCAACCTGTGCCAGTGTCTCACCACCCTCACTGTAAAGAACTTCCTCCTAACATCCAGTCTAAATCTCCCCTCTGCCAGCTTAAACCCATTCCCCCTCGTCCTGACATTCCCAGACCTTGTCAATAGTCCCTCCCCAGCCTTCCTGTAGGCTCCCTTCAGATACTGGAAAGCCACTCTAAGGTCTCCTCGAAGCCTTCTCTTCTCCAGGCTGCAGAGCCCCAACTCTCTCAGCCTGTCCTCATAGCAGAGCTGCTGCAGCCCTCTGAGCATCTTCGTGGCTCTCCTCTGGACCCGCTCCAGCAGTTCCATGTCCTTTTTGTGCTGGGGGCTCCAGAACTGCACACAGTACTCCAGGTGGGGTCTGAGGAGAGCAGAGTAAAGGGGGAGAATCACCTCCCTTGCTCTGTTGGTAGTCTTAAACTGTAACACTGCACCTTGAGCAACCTGATCTGCTTGTAGATATCTGGGCTTACTGCAGCAGCGTTGGGCAAGATAACCTTTGGTGGTTCCTTCCAAACTCTGATTGATTCTATGTTACATACTGTTTCTCTAGCACATCTTCTCAGAAGCACTGCATGTGCACCAGACATCTACTTTATGTCCCACTTTCTGCAAAACTGTGAAACTTGAAGTCTTCCTCCTTATCTTTGATGCTGTCCTTCCACGAGACCATTTGAAAAGCAGGATCAAGACCACATCTGAAACCTGCCTTTCTCTGGCACAGGGAGACTCCTTACAAATCAGAACTGAGGTGATGTAGGCTTAAGTCAGTGTTTTTTGATGTGTTGCCCCCAGAATGCACAATAAATAATTCTCCCTTCAACAAGTTCAAGATGTTGTTGCATACACAGCTAAAGGTATATTTTGAAATGCAATCCAACCCACTAAACTCCAGAGAACAACTCAAAAAGCCATCAAAACACACCACTAAAAAGAAATATACACAAAAACATGACACAGCTACATTTCTTGGTGCTCTGGGAGGACAAGAGCTTACTCTAAAAGAAAACCTCAGCTGAAACCAGTATTATCTATATACTCTGATATAAACAGTGAAGACAACAATATGATCTGCCCAGTGAATCACAGAATCCACCAAGTTGGAAGAGACCTCCAAGATCATCCAGTCCAGCCTATCACCCAGCCTGTCCAATCAACTAGACCATGGCACCAGGAGCCTCATCTAGTCTTTTTTTGAACACCTCCAGGGATGGCAAGGATGCATTTGTCAAGAAAGCTATTTGTTTTGAATCATCCTACTTAGTTCCTCAGTTAATAAATTCCAAGAATCTGCCTATTACGTTCAGGCTATGATCTTTCAAACTATGTTAAATTGTCTTTACACAAGATGAAATTCTGTTCTTTAAAAAAAACCCAAATCACTAAACATAAAGCAGCATTAAAAGGAAATTTAAAACCCAAACATCACAAAGACATAGTAGCTCCCAGAACAGGCAGAAAAATTAACTCAGATTAATAAAACTCATGGTGGGTTTGTTATTGCTGCTATCATCCAAAAGGACTAAATGTATTGACTGGTGCTTCTTTAAACAAAAACCCCTCAATTGTCAACATTTGGACCACAGAGGAGCCTGCAGCTCTCAATAAATGTTGTGCTAGAAATGTGTTATCAATATATTGTTCCTCTCACAGAAGAGCAATTATGGACACAAGAAAAGAACAGTGCACAAAGAGGAGAGCAGGGCACAGACCAAGACTCTGTTCCAGTCCCCTTAGACTCAGGACAAATCACTGGCATTCGAGTTCCATTCATTCATCGCTACTTTCAAACAAAGCCACTTCAAACTCCATGCTCAGTGCCATGACCTTTCTCTGCCTGTTGCCACCACATAGAAAATGATCCTCCTTGGCTCTAAGTACAGCGAAAAATGAAACTGTCCTGGCTTTGTCTCTGCCAGGATTACAGTGGACCCATCGTACTGTAAATACCAGCTTCTGGCTGTAGCTTTTTACATGTTTAGTTACTCAAAGTTTGTGTTTTGACCTTTTCTTTCCTATCACAACAACTTCCTCCCCTGATCCTAATTCCTTTGTCCTAAAAAGAACTGAGCAACAATTAACACAAACAGCCAGCAACAATTAACACAAACAGCCCTACCGCTTGCCACTTTTTCAGTGAAGAGTCTTTCAGATGTTTTCCCCAAACCTTCTGCCTCTTCAGGAAATCAGGCTTTGGAGGGATAAATGTTGGAAAGCAATGACCAGAGTGGATGAAGCAGAACATGGAATTTGAGTACATTTCTTCCTCAAAGTGTAAGTATATTCCTCCATGTCACTCCAACCAGAGCATTTTATTTAGTGAGCTACTCAGAAAGAAATGTTGGTTGATAAAGGCTGGAGTGTTTTGGGAGGAAAAAAATGCAAACCAAGAAATCTCAAGGAATATCAGTAAATGCCAAAACAAAGAAAGAGAAGCAGGTGGCTCATGGCTTCAATATTGAAGGGAACTACCAGTGAACCATATTTTCATCCTTATCCATCACTAGGCTGCTGTACATCACTGACCAGCACTAGTAACATTTCTGACTTGCCTCTCCTCCCCCTTTTTACCTCTTCAGTATAGAATAATACAATTGTTTTGGTTGGAAAAGACCTCCAAGATCATTGAGTCTAACCTTATACCCCATACCTTCATGACCAGTAGACCATGAGACCATGTCCATGTGTTTCTTGAATGTGTCCAGGGATGGTGACTCCACCATCTCTCTGGGCAGCCTGTTCCAATGCCTGTACACTCTTTCACCAAATAATTTTTTTCCTAATATCCAACCTAAAGTTCCCCAGCACAATTTCAGGGCATTTCCTCTCATGCTATCATGTGATAGTAGGCAGAAGAGACTAACCCCTACCTCACTACAACCTCCTTTCAGCTAAGTATCACAGAGCAGATATTGCTTTCCAATCTATTTTACTCATTCTTTTTAAGATCACATGCAGGTTTTTGCCTGAAAATTTCAAAGCACACTCCACATTCAGTCTTTCTGTAGTACACTTCACTTTTCAGGTCTTCCTACAGACACCCAAAATAGTTTGTCAGATCTGTATGTAAACTCTGTTCCTCTGTAAGGCCTCAAAGAGAATTGATATTCATACTCTACACATGCATCTACGGTCTGTGGGATATTGCCAGCTGAGATAGGGTTTCTTCAGCAGCTAATCCAAGCACATCAAAGCATCTTAGCAGCTCTGAGATGAATAACTGCAGTCTTTCATGACATAATTTATACACATATCTAATGTGGTGAGCCAAAGAGATCTGCAGTCCTGCAAAGGAATTCAGCTTTTAGAACTGTGGCCTTGCAAGTTCAACTTAGCTCAGGAGGCTTCACAAAAATGAACCTAAAAATGCGACACAAGGCAGTAGTAGTGATGCTGTCATGGAGCGGTGCCATGTCCTGTGCTGCTTCCAGACATCTGCTAAAGCCATCCAGCTGCAAGGGTTTCCCATCATCTTGCTCCATGGCAACATTTAAAATGCCTTCTACTACAGTAGAAGCCACACAGCTCTCAGCAATCAGGAAACCCAAGCAGCCCCAGCATTTTGGCACCCCCAAATGCTCAGTAAGTTCATGTCCATAGAAAGAGTTACAGAATGGCTTTGGGAATGTTTGTTTTTAAAATGTCCTGATCCAAGCATTCAAAGTTAGACTTAAGAAAGCACCTGTGCAGTAGTATCTTTTCTCCTCCCCTCCTCAAAATACCTCATATTGATCCTTATATAGGGAATATCTTAGAATCATGAATAGTTGTGGTTGGAAAAAACCTCCAAGATCATTGAGTCCAAACTTCCACCCAATACTTCTATGACCACCAGACCGTGGCCCAAAGTGCCGCGTCCCCACATTTCTTGAACAGGGGCAATGACTTGACCACCTCCCTGGGCAGCATGTTCCAATGCCTGACCATTCTTGATGGAAAGAATGTTTTCCTAATATCCAACCTAAAGCTTCCCTGGCACAATTTTAGGCCATTTGTTCTCATCCTATCACCTGATACTAGGGAGAACAGACCAACTCCCACTTGGTTACGACTTCTTTTCAGGAGTCCCTTCAGCCTCTTCTCCAGACAAAACCACCCCAGTTCCCTCAGCTGTTCCTTGTAAGACTTGTCCTCCAGACCCTTCACCAGCTTTATTGCCTTTATCTGGACCTGCTCCTGAACCTCAGTGTGCCTGGTGTAGTGAGGGTCCCAAAACTGAACCCCAGTACTCCACCTGTAGTCTCACCAGCAGCCAGTACAGGGACACAATCACTTCTCCACATCTGCTGGCCACACTATTCCTAATACAAGCCAGGATTTTCCCTATTTCAACAGACCATAGGATTTTCCTAACTTTAATTCCCACAAAAGCTGTCACTTCTATAAAACCTGGAAAATGTGAGCTTGGCCTGAATAATTGGGAATAATTTTAAAAACAGAATTTGATGAAATTCAGTCCAGAAATTGAGACCACACTGTTGTCATATCACTGTATTATAGTAAATATAACCCTACCACTCTTCATCCCACACATCAAAGTGAACATGAGGGACATCCAGAAACTACTTCAGAGATGGGGAAAGTAATGTCTTTTGGGTTTTTTTAACAGTTAATTAAAACCAAAGCAAAACTGAGTCTCATTGTGTTATTCCCACCTTTCCCTAGTCTCTCACAGAGTGGACTAGACCAGGAATAGCTGAAAAACTATTCCTTTGAAAACAGTAGCCCACAGCCAAGTTGAAAATTCTTTGGAAGGCCAAATGTGCTAGTTTGAAGCTAGCTAGAATGTTTTGGTGAGAAGAACTAGATTACAGGCTGTGAAAGGGAAAACAATGGTGATGTCTACTTCACTCATAGGCTTGCTGAGATGTATAAGAACAAGAATCCAAACACAGATAAGGTATTCACTCTTTGCCTGAGCTCTGAGCTGCACCTCTAACCTCACCCTCTGTGTCTCTGATTAATCCACTTGCTTCCTAACCCCCCCTGGCTGACATCCATTCTTCCTTGGGGCACAAGGCAGCATCTGGGGTAAGGTAGAGGGGTGAGAGAAGGTGGAAGGGTGGCTGAGAGCCCCTCCTGGGGACTCAGGTTTCTGGGAGGGGAGTTGTGTTTCTGTATTACCTTTTACCTTGTCTATTTCAGTCTATAGCTGTATATACTGTAACTATCTGCTTGTAAATTGTGCCAGCTGTAAATATAAGCTTCATTCAAATTCCCAGAGCCAGCTGAGTCTAGTCTGGGTGATTTCTAAAGTGTGGGGGGGGGGCAGGGAACACCCAAACCATCACATCCTCCTTTCTGGAGGTTTTGTGAGAAGTGCTATTCACAAGCTCTTTACTCCCCATCCCAAGACAGAAATCATTGCTGGTAAGTCCATGTCCCACAAAATAGGCCTTGATGTTTTCTGTAACTCACAGCTAATGACTTCTAGGCTCAGTTTAAAAGAAAATATCAAAGAAAGCTGCCTTAGATCAGGACTTAGCTGTTGAAAATGTTGAACTTTTGAAGAAGTCCTCTTTTAAATTAGTGAAACTCTATCAAAGGACTTTATCAGCTGCTTGGGGGAAAATGGTGTGATGAAACATTCAGTTTGACTCACATCTCAACCTGAGCAAGTAAAATGTCCCAATGCATTTTGACATCACTTACATAAGGCACAAGAATGACAAGCCAAAGAACTACCTCGCTGCTTTTCTCTCCAAAGTTCACCTCAAGAATTTAAATATTTACCAACACATTATTTAAATTCTTACATTCAATTAGGTCTCTGCTCCATGCACTGCAAATCAGACTTGGAGATTAGTACAGAGAAGCAACACATCACCTTCAAGGATCATCACACGGTAAGCTTTGATCTTTAGGTCTGCCTAAGGCCAGGATCAAAAGAAGGGAGCAAAGTAGGTCCTTTAGTTTCATTAGTCTGTTTTGACTCAGGTTATAGGGACACGCTGATCCAATCTATTACTCACATCTTTCCATCTGTCTGCTGTGCCAGTTAGATAGAAACATAAAAATATAAAGTCTGGCAATATTTTGTCCAAGTACCATTTAAATCCCCCACTCTAAAGACTTTTTTAAAGGATAAAGAATAAAAGTCAAAAGAATTCAGCTTAAGATGGGCTACCAGAGAAAAATGGGAGCGTGCTCATCAGATAAAGTTCTGACCACCTACTCAAGTTTGTAGTGTGTTCAGCTGCATGCAGAAATCCTATTGATATCAGTCTGCTGTCCCTTGCTGTAACAAAGTGTACATTGCCTGGAAGACTCCCTATGAACAATTTGTTCCAAACATTTGAGATTCCAGTTAAAATATCCAGTTAAAGAGATCTCATAGAATGGTTGAGGTTGGAAGGGACCTCAAGGATCATCCAGCTCCAACCGCCTGCCATAGGCAGGGACAGCTCCCACTAGAGCAGTAGATATCATGATCCTGGTTCTTTTCAAAGTTCATAGGATCACAGATGTTAGGGGTTGGAAGGGACCCAAGCAGATCATTGAGTCCAACCTCCCTGCCAGAGCAGGACAATGCTCTCTAACACAGGTCACAGAGGAACACATCCAGACAGGCCTTGAAAGGCTCCAGAGAAGGAGACTCCACAACCTCTCTGGGCAGCCTGTGCCAGTGCTCTGGGACCCTCACAGGACAGAAGTTCCCCCTTGTCCTGAGGCAGAACCTCTTTTGCTGCAACTTACACCCATTGCTCCTTGTCCTGTTCCAATGCCTGACCACTCTTGCAGGAAAGAAATTGTTCCTCATGTCCAACCTAAAGCTCCCCTGGTGCAATTTCAGGCTATTTCCTGAGTGATCTCTAAAGCCATTTTTTTCCCCTGATGTCATAAATCAGAATCATGTAATCGTTTTGGTTGGAAGAGACCTCCAAGACCATTGGGTCCAACCTTCAACCTCAGACCACCATGGCTATTAAACCATGTCCCAGAGTGATATGTCCATGTATTTCTTGATCACCTCCAGAGACTTCAACTCCACCACTTCCCTCGGTAATGTCCTTTCTGTAAATCAGGTCAGACCGACAGATAAAATTCCTTCACCCAACAAATGTCCTTATACCAGCATCTTTATCTGTTAGAGTTTGCACAGCAAGTGGATGGATGACAACACAGAAATAACTGTACTTTCAAGGAGGTTGTAGTGAGATGGAGGTCAGTCTCTTCTCCCTAGTACCTCAAGTGATGGAATGAGAGGGGAAGAGAAGGCTCCGAGGAGACTTAATTGTGACCTTCCCGTATCTTAAGGGGGCCTACAAGAAAGCTGATGAGGGACTTTTTGGGATGTCAGACAGTGGTAGGACTAGGGGGAATGGAGGAAAACTAGAAATGGATAAAATCAGATTGGATGTTAGGAAAATTTCTTCACCATGAGAGTGGTGAGACACTGGAACAGGTTGCCCAGGGAGCTGGTGGAAGCCTCATCCCTGAAAGTTTTTAAGGCGAGGCTGGATGAGGCTCTGAGTAACCTGATTTAGTGTGAGGTGTCTCTGCCTATGACAGGAAGGGTAGAACTGGATGATCTTTGAGTTCACTTCCAACCCTGACAACTCTGTGATTCTGAGAAATGGCCTGAAATTGGAGGTTTAGTCTGGAAAAATTTTCATCAGGAGAGGTTAGGCAACGAAACAGGCTGCCCAGGGAGGTGGTGTAGTCACCATCCCTAGGAGGTGCTCAAGAAACCTGCGGACATGTTACTGTGGGACATGGTTTAGGTCTACAGTTGCATTTGATGATCTTGGAGGTCTTTTCAAGGTGAAATAATTCTATGATTCTGCAAGTTGTGTATTTCAGTTGTAAAAGTTCTCCCAAGGTGTAGGCAGACAGGTTTTACTGGGGGGAAAACAAACAAACAACAACAAACAAAACTCCTGAACATTTTAGGGTAGATTGTCATGGTTTTAGCTGATACATTGTGCTAATTTGAAGCCAGCTAGAATGTTTTGGCGAGAAGAACTAGATTACAGATTGTGAAAGGGAAACAATGGTGATGTCTACTTCATTCACAGGCTTGCTGAGATGTATAAGAACAAGAATCCAAACATAGGTAAGGAAGAGACACTCTGTCAGGGCTGTGAGCTGCATTTTCTCTCTCTAACTTAACCTGCTGTCTCTCTGATTAATCCACCTGCTTCCTAACCCCCCTGGCTGCCCCTCCAATCTTCCTTGGGCACAAGGCAATGTTTGGGGTAAGGTAGAGAGAGGTGATAGAAGGTGGAAGGGTTGTTGGGAGCCCCTCCTGGGGACTCAGGTTTCTGGAAGGGCTGTTGTGTTTGTATTACCTTTTTTCCCTTGTATATTTCTGTCTATCACTGTATATACTGTAAATATCTGCTTGTATATTCTGCTAGCTGTAAATATAAGCTTCATTCAATTTCCAGAGCCGCTGAGTCTAGTCTGGGTGATTTCTAAAGTGTGTGGGGGGGTGAGTGGCACCCAAACCATCACATACAGGAGCAGCAGTTTCATTATAATTTTTCACTGCAATTTCTCGATCCAAATCTCTTAGGCCCATTTTCAAACTCTGCTGAATCACTACGGTTGTTTTTGTTTTGTTTTTCCTACCAAACAACATATCTATATAAAGGCTGAAATACCCCAACAAGTGATGAAGTGTTTGCAAACTTAATCTCCATTTTCTTAAAATAAAGCATTGCTATGACAACAAGCCATTACCAACACCACAGCTCCAGCAACACAGACTGCAGGAAGAAGTATTCATCTATCTCTACATTACTCTGCTCTATATTCTACCATCAGATTTCCAATTTCCTGCCTTGCTTATTTCTGGATCCTTGCAAATGCAATTCTGCTGGTGTTTTAATTTTCCCAGGTCTAATGGATTATAAGCTTTACTTCCTCAGAGATACACCTATCATAGTCTCTAGGATGGGAACTTCAGGGGCTACTCTTAAAACAACAGAATAGAACAGAATAGAACAGAATAGAATAGAACAGAATAGAATAGAACAGAATAGAATAGAACAGAATAGAATAGAACAGAATAGAATAGAACAGAATAGAATAGAACAGAATAGAATAGAACAGAATAGAATAGAACAGAATAGAATAGAACAGAATAGAATAGAACAGAATAGAATAGAACAGAATAGAATAGAACAGAATAGAATAGAACAGAATAGAATAGAACAGAATAGAATAGAACAGAATAGAATAGAACAGAATAGAATAGAACAGAATAGAATAGAACAGAATAGAATAGAACAGAATAGAATAGAACAGAATAGAATAGAACAGAATAGAATAGAACAGAATAGAATAGAACAGAATAGAATAGAACAGAATAGAATAGAACAGAATAGAATAGAACAGAATAGAATAGAACAGAATAGAATAGAACAGAATAGAATAGAACAGAATAGAACAGAACAGAATAGAACAGAACAGATCAGGCTGGAAGAGACCTCCAAGATCATCCAGTCCAACCTAGCACCCAGCCCTAGCCAGTCAACCAGACCATGGCACTAATATCACCATAAACAACTCCTTTTAGTTTTTAGCAACACAAACCTCATTCCTTAAGAACTCCATTCAGGTTTTCCAACAGTCCTAATGACAAGAGTAGATTTTTTTTTGGCAGGTTCAGCATATTTAACCTTGTTTCAAATTTCTTACAATTTTTATTTTAATATTCAGCACATTTAACCTGATTTCTCCTGTGTCATTGCCTACTTTTGCTTCCTGGAGTTTTTATATTGAACTCAAATTTTCCTGACCTATCTCATTATTAGTTTTCTCTTTCAATATCTCACACTTCAAATAAGCCAAGTCTTATTTATGCTTCAAATATACTTCCTTTGGGTGTTTTATCAGTTAATTAAAAAAAAAAAAAAAAAAAAAGAAGACAAAACCTTCATCTCAGTGTGTTCTTCCCACCTTCCACTACCATCTCCTACAGGGAATTAGAGTACACACAGAATATCTTCAGTTGAAAAAAACCACCACTATTTGTTTTAAAATAGGAGCCCACAACCAGGTTGAAAGGCCTCGTAGAGCAACATCCATTTGAATCATAGAATCATAGAATGGTTTAGGTTGGAAGGGACCTCAAGGATCATCCAGCTCCAACCCCCTGCCACAGGCCCACCAAGATTAGCATGACATTAATAAACCAGGTAACAGGTTAGCATGAAATGAATAAAAAGCAAACAAATCATCTTCTGAAGAAGAGGTGTCCAAGTGGACACCTCATTGCTCTCCGAAGGTTAGAAGGAGGTGGGTATCAGATGGTAGAATGAGAAGAAATGGCCTGAAATTGTGCCAGGGAATGTTTAGGTTGGATCTTAGGAAGAGTTTAGGAAGAGCTATCTGAAGGGAGGTTGTAGCTAGATGGGGGTTGGTCTCTTCTGCCAGGCAACCAGCAATAGAACAAGGGAAGACAGTCTCAAGTTGTGCTAGGGGAGGTATAGGCTGGATGTTAGGAGGAAGTTGTTGGCAGAGAGAGTGATTGGCATTGGAATGGGCTGCCCAGGGAGGTGGTGGAGTCATCGACCGTGGAGGTGTTCAAGAAAAGCCTGGCTGAGGCACTTAGTGCCATGGTCTGGTTGACTGGCTAGGGCTGGGTGCTAGGTTGGACTGGATCAGCTTGGAGGTCTCTTCCAACCTGGTTGATTCTATGCTAGAGTTAGATAGTGGTTGGACCTGATGCTCTTGAAGATCCCTTCCAATGACAGTGATTCTGTGAAACCATATAAACAGAAATAAAATACACATACACAACCATACCAAAGAAAAACATGCTTATTTTGAAATATTTAATTCATATTTAAAGGGCAGCATAAACTATCTCCTCTATCTGTTCAGTCTCTACCACCCAGCTTCAGTGCTCAGCCCCCATTCCTGTACTGGTTTCTTTATAGAACAGAACAGCAAATTAACACCCTGTTTTATTGCACAATATGGATGTGTGCTTATTAAGTGCTAAAGTGAAAACCCACCCACACAGATTTCATGTAGGACATCAAACAGTCATTAAGGAGACAGAGAAAGCTCACTTCTTATTAAATTTCTTCAACTATAGTGAGTGAAATTTAATGGATTTACACCATGTTAACAATTCCCCCACATCATCTTGTCCCCCTTTGTAGCAGTTTTAAAAATACATCCAGTTCATAATATTTTATTAGCTTACATAAAACATGGGATTCTTCTGTTCCAAATATCCACTTACCATTATTCTTAAACAGAATATTTTATTAGTATTTTAAAGTTGGACTCTCACGATTTGGCAAAGAAATCGTAAGTTTAAATGGCTTTATGCCCTGACCAATACCAGTACATAACTTTTATGAGCAATATGCATTCCTAATTACACTCTCTCAATCCCTACTTCACAAGAAGACCATGAAGGACAGTGGTATCCTGGGGTGCATATAGAAAAGTGTGGATCACCTAGAAGAAGGTTTTTCTCCCCCTCTGCTCTAGTGAGACCACATCTGGTGTATGGAGTTCAGGGCTCCCCGGTTGAAAAGGGACAAGGAACTACTGGAGAGTGTCCAACAGAGGCTGTGAGGACTATTAAGGGACTGGAACATCTGTCTGATGAGGAAAGGCTGAGAGATCTGAGGCTGTTTAGCCCAGAGAAAACTGAAAGGAGATACTAATGAAGTTTATAAATATGAGAAATGAGTGTGTCAAGAAGAAAGAGACAGTTTCTTTTCGCTGGTGTGCTTTGCTAGGAGGAGGGGCAATGAACTTAAACTGGAACACAAGAAGTTCCACCTCAACACGAGGGAAAATGTCTTTGCTGTAAGGCTGCTGGAGCCCTGGAGCAGGCTGCCCAAAGAGGTTCTGAAGTTTCCTACTCTGAAGTCTTTCCAAACCTGCCTGAATATGTCAGTCTCCTGCCCTAGGTGATGCTGCTTTGGCAGGGAGATTGATCTAGATGTTCTCCAGAGGTCTCTTCCAACCCCTACCACTCTATGATTCCATGATTTATATTCTTGTACATCACACTAGGCAATGTACCTCAGGTATCCCAGGCCACAACATCTGTTAAAACTGCTGACTGGGAGCCCTACTCTTTAGCTAAGATATAGTCATTCTTTTGGCTTTTTTGCTTTGTGGGGATGCAGTATGTTAAAGCATCGTGATTGTGATTCCAACCTTATTCTACACACAGTTTTACAGAATCATAGAATCAACCAGGTTGGAAGAGACCTCCAAGATCATCCAGTCCAACCTAGCACCCAGCCCTAGCCAGTCAACCAGACCATGGCACTAAGTGCCTCAGCCAGGCTTCTCTTGAACACCTCCAGGCACGGTGACTCCACCACCTCCCTGGGCAGCCCATTCCAATGCCAATCACTCTCTCTGCCAACAACTTCCTCCTAACATCCAGCCTATACTTCCCCAGGCACAACTTGAGGCTGTGTCCCCTTGTTCTGTTGCTGGTTGCCTGGCAGAAGAGACCAATCCCCACCTGGCTACAGCCTCCCTTCAGGTAGTTATAGACAGCAATGAGGTCAGCCCTGAGCCTCCTCCAGGCTAAACAATCCCAACACCCTCAGCCTCTCCTCATAGGGTTTGTGTTCCAGGCCTTTCACCAGCTTTGTCGCCCTTCCCTGGACATGTTCCAGCACCTCAACATCTCTCTTAAATTGAGGAGCCCAGAACTGGAAGTGGCAAAGTACACTACATAACAAAAATTATTATTGTTATGTACATTATAGGACAGAAATTCAATACAAACATCACTGAAATGGGTCAGTACTGTTCAGGTGAACTAAGTCAGAAAGAAGAGATGATAAACCACATATCAAAAAAATTATGAAATAGGGCCCAAATTTAATTTAAACAATTTTTTCTACTTGGACAGGATCAGAAGGATGACATCAGTAAGATGATGGCATCTTACTGTGCTAGATGATAAAATAGTGTGCTGCACTTTTTGGAGAGAAGAAATTCACATGTAGCTATACCTTCTTCATTTATGGTCACTTAAACTATAGAAACCAGCATTTCAAAAGCTGTGATTGGATTTCAGTGAAGCAAGTAACACCAGCCTTCTTAGAGATTCATCTTTCTATCCAGCTGTTAACTCCTGTTTTGTTCACAGAAGCAGCTAGGATTGACATGCTTATACAAACATGCATTAGTACAAAATCTTAACTAGAATAAACCAGCTCCTGATATTTCTGGCATAGCAGAGCTCTGGCATAGAATTAGTATATTGATAGAAGTCATTAATAATCCTCTGCTTTCAGTACAAACCATGAAATCAAGAGTGTCTTTTCAGTACATATACAGTAATAAGTGAAGTATATTTGTTCAGCACTGGTGTTCCTAGCACTGTCTGGGCTTCTCATGTGCAGAGCAAATTGTTCAGCTGGTAACAGCATTCGCTGAAAGGCCATTTGAGCTCTAGGAGAAGTGCTAAGCTAGGCTGCTGTGCTTTGACTGAGACATTAGCAGCAGTGGCTTTGGTAGAACTACACATACCCTACAATTCTTTTTCATAAACTGGAGGATATGCACAGTATTCTCCAATAAACTGGTTTACAAAATATCCTTTCAAAATACTAAGTGTTCCCAAAAGACTTTTGCCCTGCTGTTTCCACTAGAGAAGCTTATTCTGTTGGTCAGATTTTGAGACTGATGCACTCCTTGCTCCAACGGCATTTCCAGCCCAGTCTACAACAGCATTCAATGGGATGAAGTCTCCATAATCATAAATTCATGGAATTGTTTTTGGAAGGGATCCTAAAGATATCTAGTTCCAACCTCCTCACCATGGACAGTGACACCTTCCACCAGACCAGGTTGCTCAATGCCTCATCCAACCAGACCTTGAGCACCTCCAGGGAGGGGGCATCGACAACCTCTCCTGGCAACCTCTTCTACTGTTGCACCACCCTCACTGTAAAGAGTTTCTTCTGTATGCCCAGCCCAAATCTGCCATCTTTCAGCTTCAATCCATTCCCTTTTATCCTGTCATAACAATCCCTGTAAAAAGTTCCTCCTCAGTTTTCTTGCCATCTACTTCAGGTACAGGATGGCTGCTGTAAGGTCTTCCAGGAATCTTTTCTCCAGGCTGAACAACCCCACTTGTGATCTAGGGAAAAGTGATCATCTGTGTCAAATACCACATAAAGCATGGGGCATAAACATTTTCATCTGTTGAGGTTGGAAGAGACCTCTGAGCTCATTAAGTCCTGCTGCTTGCCTAGATCTATGTGATAGTTTGGGTGTCCCCCACCCCCACACACTTTTAGAAATCACCCAGACTAGACTCAGCCAGCTCTGGAAATGTGAATGAAGCTTATATTTACAGCTGGCACAATTTACAAGCAGATAGTTACAGTATATAGAGTGATAGACAGAAATATACAAGGGAGAAAAGGTAATACAAACACAATTCCCCTCCCAGAAACCTGAGTCCCCAGGAGGGGCTCTCAACCACCCCTCACCTTCCCCCTACCCCTCTCAACCTTACCCCAGTCCTAAGGAAGAATGGAGGTTCGGCCAAAAGGGTTAAAAGCAAGGTGAAGCAGCCAAGCAAAGGAGGGTGAGGTTAGAAAGCAAGATGGAGTCCAGCCAGCAGCCACGAGCTCCCCAGCAGGCAAAGTTCCCCAGCGAGGAGAAGAAGCAAATGCCCTAATCTTTGTTTTGCCTTTCTTCTTTTGTATACATCTCAGCAAGACTGTGAGGGAAGTAGACCTCACCATTGTTTTCATTTCTCAGCCTATCATCTAGTTCTTCTCACCAAAACATGCTAGCTAGGCTCAAACTAGCACAATCTCGCAATCCTATCACTAGTATTAGTACATCAGTTACTTTCCTGAAACCTAACTGAATGGACAGCATGAATTCAAGCAGGGTTTGCCATGGATGCATATGCTCCTGAATATGTAAATTGTGCTCTTTTACTGCTGGGTCCTTTATTAAACTACCTGAATATTAGTGGCCAGAAATGGATATGATTAAGGTTTAATGAACTACTGATTAGCACTAATGAGCACAACTGAACACACATTTTATTAAATGATTTGTCTCTTTTGAAATGAAAGTAATGTTGGGCCCATTAATAAAAATTATTTGGGTCATTTCTGAGCAACTGTTGCAGTCCTTGGAGAAAAAGGAGAAATCAGCTTACTGTGCCATCTGATTAGCATTACATCAGGTCCAACACATCAATAGTCAGGGTTCACAGGCTGTATTTCCTGGGCTTAGTAAGATCAGAGGGGAAAAAAAATAAGGAAGTTTCTGTGAGTGCTTTTTGAGAGGAGAGAGATCATAAAATCGTAGAATCATTAATGCTGGAAAAGATCTTTAAGATCATCGAGGCCAGCTGCAACCCAGCTGTCACAACTGCATGGGTTTACAGCCAGTTTGAAGGCTCAAAGATGGAACTCTTACAGAAAGTCTGTGGAAGTGTTAATGAGAAATTATTCCCCTTATAGAATCGCAGAGTGGCTTGAGTTATAAGGGATCTTAAAGATCATCTAGTTCCAGCCCCCCCGACATGGGCAGTGATGCCTTCTACTAGACCAGATTACTCAAAGCCTCATCCAGCCTGATCTTCAAGACTTCCAAGGATGAGGCATCCACAACTTCTCCAGGCAATGAGTTTCAGTATCTCACCACACTCCTAGTAAAAAACTTCTTCCTGATGTCAAATCCAAATCTACCCTGCTCTAGTTTAAAACCATTGCCACAACTAACTACGTGTTAGAGTACCAAGTGATAAAACATTCATACTCTTGGATCTGTGTTGAAAAGTGATAGGGACATCACCTTAACTTTGTTTCATAACTCTATTTTCCACAGTATTGAAAATGACATGTTTGGCTATTACAGTATCACAGTATCACCAAGGTTGGAAGAGACCTCACAGATCATCAAGTCCAACCTTTTACCACAGAGCTCAAGGCTAGACCATGGCACCAAGTGCCACGTCCAATCCTGCCTTGAACAGCTCCAGGGACGGCGACTCCACCACCTCCCTGGGCAGCCCATTCCAGTAGCCAATGACTCTCTCAGTGAAGAACTTTCTCCTCACCTCGAGCCTAAACTTCCCCCGGCGCAGCCTGAGGCTGTGTCCTCTTGTTCTGGTGCTGGCTGCCTGAGAGAAGAGAGCAACCTCCCCCTGGCCACAACCACCCTCAGGTAGTTGTAGATAGCATTAGTTGTAGACAGCATATTAGGATATCATTCTCCAATTAACAAGCAAGATTGCCACCAAATAGTTGCCCACTTCCCAGGCTAACTCAGTTGTCCCCAGGAGGATTGATTTCCAATTATTCAATCAGATATGAAGGAGGAAGCAGTGACAAGAATGCAGCCCAGAGCAGAGCCTGCACTATCATCTAACAGGTAATACAAATAGATACAACACTGCTAAGCACTGAAAAATTTACTTGTTTTCTTTCTCTTGCCATCAGTGCTAATGTTTGCCACTCTAGCAGCACAGCAAACCTGAAATAAAATCAGTACATTTCTACATGAGTCCTCCATCTCCAATATGTATTACATGTAAGGATGGTGCTGAGGAACCTGAAGGAAGCCAATCACATATTTCAGAGTTCCTGGCATAGTTGAAACAAAACCAAAATCAACCTAAAAAAAAAACCAAACAAAAACCAAAACCAACCAACCAAAGAAACCCAGAAAAAAACCCCACCAAAAAAAACCACCAAAAATATACTGACACCCCAAATACAAACACCACAAATTAAAAATCAACTTGAAATCACAGAACTGTCGAGGCTGGAAGAGATCTTTGAGGTCAAGTCCAACCACTCACCTAGGGCTTACAATATCAGCACTATTTCTAAGCCACTGCCACTAAATCATGTTCCTAAGCATCACATTCACACCTTTTTAAAGTACCTCTAGGAATGGTGACTTCACCACCTCCCTGGGTAGCCTCTTCCAATGCCTGATAATCCTTTCTGTGAAGAAATATTTCCTGATAGCCAATCTGAGCATCCCCTGGCAGAAACCCCCAGGTGGGGGTTGGTCTCCCAGGCAACCAGCAATAGAACAAGGGGACACAGTCTCAAGTTGTGCCAGGGAAAGTATAGGCTGGATGTTAGGAGGAAGTTGTTGCCAGAGAGAGTGATTGGCATTGGAATGGGCTGCCCAGGGAGGTGGTGGAGTCACTGTCCCTGGAGGTGTTCAAGAGAAGCCTGGCTGAGGCACTTAGTGCCATGGTCTGGTTGACTGGCTAGGGCTGGGTGCTAGGTTGGACTGGATGATCTTGGAGGTCTCTTCCAACATGGTTGATTCTCTTCTATTCTACTTCCAGTGTTTTTGATGAGCTTCTGCTTTGATTCAGAGATAAAATTATTTCCAAGACTGGTCATATGTAAGTTAATACAAGGCACTGGGGAGACCTTTTAGTGGCCTTCCAGTACCTGAAAGAGGTCTACAAAAAAGCTGGGAAAGGACTTTCTACAAGGGTTTGTAGTGACAGGACAAGGGGGAATGGATTGAAGATGAAAGAGGGTAGATTTGGATTGGCCATTTGGAAGAAACTCTTTACAGTAAGACACTAGAACAGGTTGCCCAGAGAGGTTGTGGATCCCCTCTCTCTGCAAGTGTTCAAGGCCAGGTTGGTCAGGGCCTTGAGCAACCTGATCTAGTGGAAGGTGTCCCTGTCCATGGCAGGGGTGGGGTTGGTACTAGATGATCTT
This sequence comes from Tricholaema leucomelas, assembly GCA_013400475.1. Taxonomy (NCBI): domain Eukaryota; kingdom Metazoa; phylum Chordata; class Aves; order Piciformes; family Lybiidae; genus Tricholaema lacrymosa; species Tricholaema leucomelas. The sequence goes on from WAAF01015416.1 coordinate 118,965, forward strand.
CAAGATCCCTTCCAATCCAAACCATTCTACAAATCGAAGTTAACATTGCCCTAAACTAAGAAAATAAATGTCTGTAATAACACACCAAGAGGTTTTAGTAATCCTTGTGCCTGAGAAAACTGTTGAAAGACAAAATAGTCACTTTTTTAGGGCTTCTAACACAAAGGGAGTGGCAGGATTTATATGCCTAAACCCACTGCTTTTATTAGTAAGTGGCTGAGTCATATTTCTTTTTAATAAAAACATGGAACTGGCTTGCTATAAACTTTAGGAGATGCATGTTATTTGACAGGAGCAGCGAGTCTATATTTCTCTGCAGTGAAAAATTCCCAATGACTGCTTAGAAAATACTCCCTTGGACTTGTAGTAAGTATTAAGCATCAGGAAATCTATCTCTATTTAATTATGAGTAAATTAGAGGTTGTTTTATACATTAAGAATCCACTTCATTTTTAGGAAAGGTGTCTCATGGGTTAGAAAATAGCAAAGATAAAGTTAAAGCCTTAGGAGGAAGGAATTAAAAAAAGATAATTGCATATTCTGAGGGGAAAAAAAAATAAATTCTGGATTATCTCAGCATCTTACAAAGAGATAAAACAGTAAAGTTAGGTATGTAAAACCATACATTATTCATGAAATGTAAAAGATGCATCCCTAACTAGTTACTTCCCCCCCACCCCCCTCCAAGAATGTAATTAAACCCAATGGCTCTTCTTTCAGGGCATGCAAGAATAATAAACGAGACTGTTAAATAAAGGATTGAATTAAAGCTCCTGGTAAATTTATTTGACAAGAAGTTGTTGGGTTTTTTTCCTCATAATGGAAAAAGGGGAAAAGAGAAAAGAAATCTTTTCAGTTGCTTGTGCAACTATGACTTCAAGAGTTGCTGGTCCTAGAAAACACACAGTTAAATTTAACCAAAATATGGGTTTTATTAATAGGGCAAGTCATCTCTCCTACTTAAATTTCCTTACTTCTGGCAGATGATTGATGGCTAGATACTACACCCATCTTTGGTCTGAGTGGCAGCTTGAAAGTCTCAGGGGACTTTTCTGAGCTTGTACCATAGGCAATGGGTCAAAATATTTACTTCAGACAACAATCATGAGACTTCATTTGCTGCTGCTGTTTTCTTTCTAATTAAAGACTCATTTGAAAGCAGAGAGGAAATAATGTGTCTGCTGTGGTTAATATTTAATCACTAGTCTAGCATGCCAACCATGTACCCCTTGTAATAGCCCAGGGTCAGTGCCCTGGATCCCACTGGGATGCCATATGGCTGTGTCCTGAAGACTGGAAGCCACAAATGACCCTTCATGGGCTGAGTGATAGTATAAATCAATGAGGATACTAATTATTTGGTTTGAAGAGCTGACTCATCTGCTGTCAGAGTGAACATTATCTTAACAACCTTGAGTGTTTCACATCATAATACGAGATCTGATGCTCTCAATTAAAAAAATAATGCAAACCAGATACAATTTAGAGAAATTTCTCCAGCCATGTGCTGATAAATAACTTCAATATGATTTATTTGCATATAATGCAAGTATGATACTTGTATTTGTTCTCCAGACCAGAGACAAGATCGTAAATTCTTGTTTGGATCAATTTAGAATCCAGACCCTCAAATATCTGTGTGATGACTGCATCCTTTCTTGCCCTTCCAGCATGCTTTTTTTTTTTTTTCCTCTCCTTACTGCCTTTTTTTTTTTCCTCTCCTTTCTGCATCCTTCATTTCAAATCTCTTTCTGCCAGTGGAACATCTCACTCAGATTTCACAATGACCTGGACCATATTTTGAAATGGAGACACTGGAAAAGCACTGAGGTGTGCATTCAACCCTCAGTGAGAATGCAAGTCTATCATAAGGAATCTCCTGAACTAATGTCAAGCCCAGTGTGGTGGGTTGAAATTATCACAGTGTCACAGTATTACCAAGGTTGGAAGAGACCTCATCGATCATCAAGTCCAAGCTGTTACCACAGAGCTCAAGGCTAGACCATGGCACCAAGTGCCACGTCCAATCCTGCCTTGAACAGCTCCAGGGACGGCGACTCCACCACCTCCCTGGGCAGCCCATTCCAGTAGCCAATGACTCTCTCAGGGAAGAACTTTCTCCTCACCTCAAGCCTAAATTTCCCCTGGCACAGCTTGAGGCTGTGTCCTCTTGTTCTGGTGCTGGCTGCCTGAGAGAAGAGAGCAACCTCCTCCTGGCCACAACCACCCCTCAGGTAGTTGTAGACAGCAATAAGGTCTGCCCTGAGCCTCCTCTTCTCCAGGCTAAACAATCCCAGCTCCCTCAGCCTCTCCTCGTAGGGCTGTGCTCGAGGCCTCTCCCCAGCCTCGTTGTCCTTCTCTGGACACGTTCAAGCATCTCAATGTCCCTCTTAAACTGGGGGGCCCAGAACTGAACACAGTACTCAAGGTGTGGTCTAACCAGTGCAGAGTACAGGGGCAGAATGACCTCCCTGCTCCTGCTGGCCACCCCCAAATAAATTTACCAGGCCAGCTCAGTTGGCTGAGAAGCAAAGGAAGCTCTGTATTTACAGCAAGCTAGAACTTGCAAACATATAATGCAATGCATCTGTACAAAAAAATATTTGCAAGTATTTACAGCTGTTTACAATTTATAAATAACACAAGGATCCTCACAGGGATCCCCTGAATTGTTCCTCAAACCCAGTGGACAAAATTTGCTGCTTACAGGTTCAGCAAAGCCAGTCCACAAGCTGTGCTCTAGAGAGCCAAGCATTTCCCTTTGCTGTGCTCTTCTAGCCGCTCAGGCTGTTTTCCCAGGATGTTAGAAATCCTGATAAAAGAAAATCTCATTCACTCTTCTGATTCATTACTGATGTCTCAGGAAAGTAATTTTGCTCTACAAAAGGAGACTGCACTCTGTAGCATCCCACCTCTTGTGGCAGACAGGATACCATCATACGTATGCAGGATATTGGTGGGAGAGGAGACTGTAAATAAAGCTGATTGAAGGAAGTAATTGTTGTGAACGACTGCTCACCTCCCATGCTTAGTTTCAAGTCAAAGCTTAGTTATTTAGCAAAACTGAAGCTAGAAACTTGCTGCTCCTGAACTCAATTGTATGACACGAGTTTTAAAGACCACAGACAATATCCAGAGCTTCTCACATGTAGATCTTTACAGAAACTGCCTTCATTTTTTTCTTGTTAGTAGGTGGGTAGTAGTTTCTCTGCTGCATGGAGATAAGTCAACTCAGCTGTGCATATCACACTTTCCAACAGAAGTCTGATAGTGACTCCACCGGTTCACTTTCAGGCTTGAAGCCTCCACTTCTCTGGAGAACCTGCTCCAGCGTCTCACCACTCTCGTGGGGAAAAACTTCTTCCTCACGTTTCACGTTTGAGGCCACCAACTCTCATCTTGTCACTACCTGCCTCTGTAAAAAGTCCCTCTCCAGCTCTCCTGTAGCCCACTTCAAATACTGCAAGGCTTCTCTAAGGTCACCTCAGAGTCCATATAAAAGCTCATTCCCATTATTAAAGCATAAGGGAAGAGGGGAAAAAACACAGAAGAGAAAGAGTGCAGAATAGTCAATGCTCTGGTTTACCAAATCCTAGGTTTACCAAGTGTTTGGCCAAGCTGAAGTGGTGAAACGTGAATCAGCATGTCTGGTTACCGAGGGGCTACAGAGAGCAATTGTCATCTCAAAGAACACTGCAGACATGGAGCGAGTTCTACAGCAAGATACCCCCGTGAAGAAAGAAGGGTGACCCTTTATTTAATCAGTGAGGGGGAAAGCGAAGGACAGAAGTCTGGTAGTGACAGTACTTCCACCGGCATGTTCTGGCAAACTGCAGAGGCACCTTGGGAGACTTCATCCTGCTCTTATTCCTGACTTTTTGCCTTGATCTCGTTTTGACTCCTGCCTGTGCTGAGCATGCTGCGCTGCGTTCCTGCAGGCTCCGAGTCGCTGCCTCACCGCTACGGGTCAGAGGGACTGTTCCTTACCCTGCACTTGCTGCAAGGGCAGAAGCAGCGGATTATTTGCAGAGGTAATCCACCAGCCGTCGCCTTCGCTTGGCTCCCAGGGACAGTCACTACATGACCCAGGACAGCCCACTGCGGGTCTCTAGTCCCCTCTAGTGGCTGAAGTGCCTACAACGCTCGGAGCTGCTGCTGCTGCCTCCCTGTTAACTCCTGCCTCTCCCTTTAGAATCATAAAGTGGTTTAGATCGTGAACGACCTCTAAGATCGTGTGAACCCCATCGTCGACCTAAGACCATCATGGCCATTAAACAATGTTCCAAGTGCCGTTGCTCGAACGCCTCCAGGACAGTGACTGCACCACCGCCCAGACCATCCAGACCATCCTGTTCCAATGCCTGAATCAGCTCAGCAAACAAATTTTTCCTAATATCCAACCTATTCTTCCCCTGGCACAATTGCAGGCAACTTCCTCTGGCTCAACCACCTGATACTAGGCAGAAGAGACTGACCCCGGCCTCGGTCCAACCTCTTTTTAGGGACTTGTAGAGAGCACTGAAGTAGCTGGAGGCTCACAGCTTTAACTCCTACACAATGCATTTCTATGGATGAGCCATCCAAGAAGGATTATCCTAGTGTTAGCTGGCTATACAGTATCCACTGGAAAAAGATGCACCCTCACAGGTTTGGGATGACATTTCATATGAGCAAGATACTTTCTGGAAAAAAATAACACTCAGTGATTGAAAAGTTAGAAAACAATTAGTATAATTATCAAGAAAGGAGGAAAACCTACTCAAGACCTAGTTTCCATGAGTCCTCCAGCCATTTAATGTTGCTAATCTGAATTATTTCAGGAGAAATTGGGCAGGATTCTGCATGGGATAGACCACTTACTCTACCCAAAAAAAAAAGAAATCTCCTTCCCTCACTTTTCTTTCAGCTACTAAAGACTTCAGTTCTGCAGCTGGATCCAGGCCAAACTATCAGCCTCTGTGAAAAGCAGCACCAATTTCATTGAGACTCCACACCGGAGCACCATGAACTAATCTTGAAACTTTCATTATTGCAAGTCATGAAGCAATTGGATTTTTTTACTCCACCTGCCTTTGGGAGTTGGGAAACTGTATGAGAACCTCAGACAACTTCTACTTGTGACCTGACAAACAAGCAGAGAAAACCTTGAAAACGAAACTCCTAAAAGACTAAAGAAATAAGAAGCAGTGACATTGCAAAGAAAAGAATCAAACAGATGCTGGCATTCAAATTATCCTTGTTGTTAGTTTAGAAAGCTGTAGCTGACAGTCAAAATCAGCAACACTGTGTGTAGGGTCAGTTTTGTTGTCACTACTGTCATAGAATAATAAGTTAGTTAAAAGAGATGTTAAAGATTGTCCAGTTATAACTCCCTGCCACAGGCAGGGACACTTCCTACTAGATCAGGCTGTCCAAAGCCTCATCCAGCCTGGTCTTAAATACTGCCAGAGATGAGGCATTCACAAAAGTTAAGATGAACACCTTTGTAGTCTGAACCAGTGAAATCACTGTCAGTCAAGAGGCAGCACAAGCATTTAAGTTAGATACACAGGCATTCTCAAACCTTTCTCAGGTAGACTTCTTTTTAACTAGGGCTTAAATACAAGAACACAAAATGCTTGCATTCTCATTTTATGCTTCTCATACTTCATCACCAATACTCTATCTAGACAGAGAGATCCATAAAACTTCCGAGTTTGGAAGAGTCCTTTGAGATCATCAAGCTCAACCACTCGCCTAGAGCTCACAATCCCACCAGTACTGCTAAAAAATTAAACCACTAGAGAGGTAATCCTCCAGGAGCATGCATAGCTCTTGTTTGACCCTCAGTAAACAGATTAGTTCTGGAGAAAAAATATGTGGGCAATCTACAGCATCCCAGGCGCTTCTGTCTCCAGCAAAGCTGAAGATTATATGTCTGAGCAGAGTAATAAGCACAGCAGTTTCCAAGTGGCCTTGTAGTTCTCCCCTGCTCTTTGCATGTGGTGGGCCTTTCTTTTTCATTTGACACATTTTTCACATCTTGCTGCAGTGATTTCAGAAGTTATGTAACAGTGTCAGATGCTCACATGAAGCACAACCCTTTCCCTGGGTTTATTTTTCTGGAAGTCCTTCCCCTTTCATGGCAAACAGTAGACAGAAATAACTGCACAACAGAGGTGGAAGTATGGCTCTTTATGTGAAGGATGTGAAGGGAAGCTAATCTTTTAACTAGCAGACTGGGGTTAGTTTAATCTTACATTGCCATGTGATACACTGCTCTGCTGATTCCCTCAGACCATGTTAGGTACCAATTTTACCTTTCTGAACTTCAAAAAACAAGTAAAGACAACTTATTTGTCTGTTATATTTTAAGGGCATATCACATCACTAACACCTTGTTCAGTGTTCATAGCATCAGACAAGAGTTTGGACTGGAAGGGATCTCTGCAGATCACTGGGGCCAGCCCCCTGCCAAAGGAGGATCACAAGTTTTCAAAAACCAAGGAGGAACAGTTTGAAAAGTATGGAAAAAAAATATTATTTCCTTCTTTTTTTCTTCTTTTTTTCCACAAATGGCAAGATCATCAAGGGGGCATTAAGGGAGCTTATACCAACTCTTTCTATCTTGTGTGAAGAGTTAATAACAAGTCTGGATATTTGCTATCAAACTCATAACTACCATGGCTTGGATTGGAAGGGACCTCAAAGATTGTCTTGTTCTAACCCCTTGTCACAGGCAAGGACACCTTCTACTAGATCAGATGTCTCAAGACACTGTCTAACCTGTCTTTGAACACTTCCAGGCTTGGACTCTCCACAACTTCAGTGGGCAATCTGTTGCAGTGTCTCACCACTCTCATGGGGGAGAATTTCATCCTCATGTCATCTAAATCTAGTTTCTTCCAGTTTGAAACCACTAGCCCTCATCCTGTCACTACCTCTCCTCGTGAAAAGTCCCTTTCCAGCTCTCTTGTAGCCCACTTCAAATACTGGAAGATTGCTCGAAGATCCTTCTGAAGTCCATATAATAATCCATATAAAAGCTCATTCCCATTATTAAAGCATAAGAGAAGAGATGAAAAAACACGGAAGAGAAAGACTGCAGCATAGTCATTGTTCTGAGTCTCATCTCCTAGGTTTACCAAGTGCTTGGCCAAGCTGAATTGGTCAAATGTGAATCAGCATATCATGGTACTGAGGGGCTACAGAGAAATTGTCATCTCAAAGAACATTGCAAATATTGAGTGAATTCTCCATAGAGACACCCCTGTGAAGAACGAAAGATGATGTGAGGGTTTGGGTGTTCCCTGCCCCCCCACACTTCTAGAAATCACCCAGACTAGACTCAGCCAGCTCTGGAAATTCCAATGAAGCTTATATTTACAGCTGGCACAATTTACAAGCAGATANAGCAGAAGTGACCTTATCTTTTGTTTTGCCTTTCTTTTGTATACATCTCAGCAAGACTGTGAGGGAAGTAGGCCTCACCATTGTTTTCATTTCTCAGCCTATCATCTAGTTCTTCTCACCAAAACATGCTAGCTAGGCTCAAACTAGCACAGATGACTTCTCATTTAATCAATGAGGGGAAAAAATGAAGGACAGAAATGTTAGGTGACTCATGAAGGTCACACAGATGATGTTGATTCTGCTCACAAGAAAGCTTCTGGTGATGTTAAAAGGAGTGAGATTAGACCAAATTCAGGGCCTGAGTTCTCATCAAATCCAGGTTGGAGCTTAGCAGCACTGATGCCTCCACCACGAAGGTAGAGTTCTAATGCAAAGCAAGAATTACTTTTGGAAGATAACTTGTCTGCTTTTCTATCCAGATACAAATATCTCTCTGTGAGTTATCCAGCTGATCTCATCCTGCATCCTCCACAGACACATACAGACTGTGTTAGGCAGTAAAATACTTTTGCCAGACCAACATGAGATTGCATAAAACTACATAATTTATTACTGTTGCTGTTTTCCCAAACACTAATGATTCAGAGGAAGCAAAGCTAATTCTTCAACACTGCTAAATAATGCTCTGTAAAGCAGGGAGAAGGGTCAGAGGACCAACCAGGAAACCAGAAGGCTGTCTGGCAATGGTAGCCTTCATTCAGATCTTGTCATGAAAGCTAAATCTGCATTTTGTGCAGGGTGAACATCGCCTGCTCTTCCCCAATACAGAAGTGAGGGAAAGTAACACAACCACTCCCTCCCTCCCTGCCAAAACCTGGGTTGAGATAAAGAGCTAAACTGAAAAGTGAGATAATGCAATGTGCAATTACCATAGCCCCTTTGCAGAAAAGCACAGCAAAACGCAGAGGCGGCAACAAAAATCCACCAACCTACCCCACCCGCCCTGACCAGCAGCTGCCCTAGCGGAAATGTCCAACACTCCAAAGCTGCAACCCAACAGCAGCAACCAGAACAGGAAGCCTCTCCTCTTACACTCTGAACTTCAAGCCCCATAATATTTCGCTCCAGACAGCACTTTCATTTTGAAGACTCCATGGCAGCAGCTTGGTATTAAATACCATTAGGTTGATGGCACTATGTGATAGAAATAGAATCAACCAGGTTGGAAGGGACCTCCAAGATCATCCAGTCCAACCTAGCACCCAGCCCTAGCCAGTCAACCAGACCATGGCACTAAGTGCCTCAGCCAGGCTTTTCCTGAACACCTCCAGGGACTCATTATTTAATTAATGAGGGTGACTCCACCACCTCCCTGGGCAGCCCATTCCAATGCCAATCACTCTCTCTGCCAACAACTTCCTCCTAACATCCAGCCTATATTTCCCCTGGCATAACTTGAGGCTGTGTCCCCTTGTCATGTTGCTGGTTGCCTGGGAGAAGAGACCAACCCCCACCTGGCTACAACCTCCCTTCAGGTAGTTGTAGACTACCTGAAGGTATATCATCAGCAGATTAAACTCAACCCAAGACACATTTCAAGGTAATGTTTTTTTTTGTCAAAGAAAAAAAAGTGGTGTTTCCATAAATATTTCAAGTCAAGCACAGCTCATTTTAGACTGAAGGAAATTCTCCAATTGTGGCCTTTTTTTTACTCTGCTTCGCTAAGATATTTCTCCTTGGAACCCAATTCTTGGCTCATGCTTTGATTTTACAGTTTGCCCAGTGAATTGCAAACCCAAAGATCTGCATTTTATCCTGATTTTACAGATGAAGGACTGATGTCCAGAGATCATAGAATTGTCTAGATTGAAAAAATCTTCTAAGATTATCAAATTAAATCATTACTCTAACACTGACAAGTCACTGACTTAAAACCACATCCCTGAGCACTACACCTACATGACTCTAAATTTAATCTCCAAGGATGGGAACTGCACCCATGTTCCAATGCCTGATAACCCTTCCAGTGAGAAAATTCTTCCTAATTTCCAATCTAAATTTCCCTTGGTGCCACTTGAGGCCGTTTCCTCTCGTCCTCTCACTTGGAACAGTCCAATCTTCACCTTTAAGAAAAAGGCCACTGAAAAACAGGCCAAAGCAAGATGTGTCATGCACAGATGGCATGGTAAAGCACATGCCTCAACTGTACAAAGCCATGTATTCACCCTGAGAATGTTCAGCTCCCAGAGCAAGAAGCATTCCCAAAGGTGCTCACCTGTCCAGATTAACATGATAAATTTGGAACAGGCATTTCTCTGCTAGCTTTCTCTCTCTTACAGCTATTGCTGCTATTTCTGCATCCTCTTCCACTACAGTCAGGTTGTTTCAGTTTCAATTTAAACAAGAAAAGCTGTTAGAGATTTATTTGCACTGAGACATGTCAGGGTTAACATTCCACTGCTGCTCCTTGCCCCATTGCAATCTGGTTAAGTCACTTGAGATTTCCTTCTGTGCCACACTTGTTTCAATGAAGACAGTTATGAATCATAACAGGAGGAACAAAAGAATCTTCAGAAACAACCTGAGAGCTGGCTGCACATCTAGTGACACTGCTTGAAAAGACAGCAACAGAAAACAAATACACTCAAATTCTCCAACTGTATAGATACCACTGAAGAGTACTACAAAGCTGTATGTGAACTACTGCTCCTCTTCCAGTCCCGTTTTCAACAAGCATTTCATTTGCAGAGCTATAGCTTTGGATAATAAGTTATATTGCTGGCAGATCTTAGAATCACAGAATGATCTGGGTTCCAAGGGACCTCTAGAGGTCATCTAGTCTGGCCCCCTTGCAGTCAGCAGGGACATCCCCACTAGACCAGGTCACCCAGGGCCCTGTCAAACCTCACCTTGAATGTCTCTAACATCCCATCTAAATCTGCTCTTCTCAAGCTTGAACCCATTGCCCCTCGTCCTGTCACTGCAGGCCTTTGTTATCAGCTTCTTTCCCCCCCGCTTCCTGTAGGCCCCCTTCAGGTACTGAAAAGCTGTTATTAGGTTCCCCCAGAGCTTCCTCCTCTCTGGACACCCCCTCAGGCTGTCCTCATAGCAGAATTGTTCCAATCCTATGATTATTTTCATGAGCCTCCTCTGGACTTGCTCCATCAGGTCCATGTCCTCCCTATAAAGAGGGCTCCACAACTGGATAAAATATTCCAGGTGAGATCTCACCAGAGCAAAGTGGCAGATTTACCTCTCTGCACCTGCTGGCCACATTTCTTTTGATGCAGCCCAGGATATGATTTGCCTTTCAGGCTGCAAGCATGTGCTGTCTGCTCACGTCCAGCTTCACGGCCACCAGCACCCTCAAGTCCCTTTCCATGGGGCTTGTGATGGTTTGAGTGTTCCCCGGCCCCCACACACTCTGGAAATCACCCAGGCTAGACTCAGCCAGCTCTGGAAATTCCAATGAAGCTTATATTTACAGCTGGCACAATTTACAAGCAGATATTTACAGTGTATACAGTTATAGGCAGAAATAGACANTGGTTGCTAGCACCTCATTCCCTGGCCTGTACTGATAGTGAGGATTGCTCTGTCTCAGGTGCAGGACCCTGCACTTTCTCTTATTCAAGTTTATTAAGTTCACCTGGGCCTGCCCAGGTCCTTCTAGATGACCTCCCAACCCTCTGGTGTGTCAACACCACCACATCGTTTGCTGCCACCTGCAGACTTGCTGATGATGCCTTTGATCCCACTGTCTATGTCATTGATAAAAATATTAAACAGTGCATTCCTAAATCATCTTTAGAAACAGAGCCAAATCACAGCATTTGCAGACAGCATCAAGCATCGCCTGAAAAAAATGAGTGAGCTTGAATGGGAAACGTTTTAGATCAATGTGCTATCAAGTTCCTTTATTCCTGCCCATATTTTAATTGTAGAATCATAGAATTGTTTTGCTTGGAAAAGACCTCTAAGATCACCAGGTCCAACTGTCAGCCTAAGACCACCATGGCCATTAAGACATGTCCTGAAGTGCCATGTCCACAGGTTTCTTGAGCAGCTCCAGGGATAGTGACTCTATCACTTCCCTGGGCAGCCTATTCCAATGCCTGACCATTACTACAGGAAAGAATGTTTTCACTAATATTCAATATAAACCTCCCCTGGCACAATTTCAGGCCATTTCCTCTTGTTTTATTACCTGACACCTGGGAGAATAAATAAAAGTATCTGTTACAAATAGAGCCTTAAAACTCACCAGAAATACACTGACCTACTATTCATCACAGACTTTTACTCCTCACTGAACCTCTTCATGCCACTCAGTGCAAGAGGGCAATAGAAACAGCATACTGGAAAGTACAGATAACACAAATGAACTTCATGTGGTGGAGAAGAGGCAAATCGAGGAGAAACAGAGCAATCTCATTCCACAACCCAATCGCCCTCTATATAAGGAAAGGCTGAAAGAGATGTGCTTGTTCAGCCTTGAGAAGAGAATGCTTAGGGGACACCTTGTTACCATAGACCAGTACATTAAGGGTGATCTTAGTCTTTAAGGTTTCAGGGCACAAACACCGCAGGACAGAATTTATATTACCTCCTTCTCAGGGAAAAAAAGGCATGGGAAGTAAACAGGGGTAAAGGGGTAAGGCAAGGGGTAAACAAAAAGACTTGCACAGAATTGGAAGTTAAGGAAGTAATTTTAACAAATACTAGAAGGTAGTAAGGGGAAAGAGACGTACAGAGAGATTGAAGAAAGGGCTACATACAGATATATACAAAATCCACTCACATATGGCAACAGATTCCCCTGGAACACCTGAATATAGGCTCACAGCACGTTGAAGCAGGTCCATCTGTGCCACAGCAGCTCCCAGCAGCAGCTCCCACCAGGCAGGAAGGCAAAGAAGAAGAAAGCTCACCTGAATTTTCTGGCCTCTTAAATAGAGGAGAGGCAGGAAAGGGGAGGGGAATAGCATGACTCAGTGACCCCACCAGGCTTGTGATCACTTTCCCACCTGTTAACCCTTAAACCACAACAGGTGGCTCCACTTTTACAAGAAGTCACAAGGTAAAAACAAGGGCTGATGTGGATGAGTTACTTCTGGAAGATTCTGATTGGACTCCAGAAAAAAAAAGTGTTTTCCTGTAGGAACAATTAGATGTTGGAATCATCTCCCAAGGGAAGTAATGGATTCCCCTACACTGGACAGTTTGAAGACTCAGCTTGACAGGGTGCTGAGCCACCTAATTTCAATTCTACTATTATCTGGGGCAGCTGGAATGCCTTTCCAACACAGCATTGCTGAGCCACCTGATTTCAATTCTCCTATTATCTGGGGCAGCTGGAATGCCTTTCCAACCCAGCATTCTGTGAATATCTTGCATATATATTCTCTATATGACATGCTTTATGTAGACAGAGGGTAGCTTTAAATTAGATGAAGCCTCCTGCAAATACAGGACAACTCAGTTTTTCAGCCTGCAAAGCATTATTTATAGCCACATAAGAGTTGTGGGGACTTGATTACAGACCCAAAGAGTATCCTCTATTGAAGGTAGGTTGGCACACATGACAGATACTCCAAAGGGCTGGAGCTAAAGCTGAACAGGTAACTTCTAGGTCAGCCAGGTCTGGTGCTTGATTTTGCAGCTCAAATAACATTCTTGAGATGCAAGAGATTTTTACAGGGTAATTAATGATGTAGGAATTCCAATCATTACTGGTCTCAGTATATTGTGTTAGAAGCGTTTTTCAGAACCCAGCCTCTGAAGATGAAGCACAGGTTTTTTGTTTTATAGTTTCTTTCATACAAACTGTGTCCCCAAAATGTCAGAGTTAACTGAACTGTTACAGAGTCAACTGAGCTGAAGAGATCATAACAAAGAGAAATAAGGAGACACAGGCAATGGAGAGAAAAAACCTCCAATCCCTAACTATTTTCACTTGAAATAGAATGGAGATTAAAAGATCACACAGTGACAGAGGTGAATGTTCTACCAGCCTCTTTAAATAATTGTGTTTTACTAGGTTTTCAGTCCTAATACTGGTCTCTTCTCTTTAGTATCAGGTGATAGAAGGAGCAGAAATGGCCTGAAACTGTTCCAAGGGAAGTTTAGGCTGGATATTAGGAAAACAGATTCTTTATGGAAAGAATGGTCAGGCACTGGAACAGGCTGCCCAGGGAGGTGGTGGCGTCGCTATCTCGGGAGGTGTTGAGGAAACGTGCACACGTGGCACTTCAGGATGTGGTTTAATGGCCATGATGGTGTTAGGTTGATAGTTAGACTTGATGATCTTAGGGGTCTTTTCCAATCAAAACAACTCTATGATAATTACATGTAAGTGGGGCCACAATAATCTAGGGAGGGACAAGAAGGTAAAAATGAGAAAACAGTAATTCTGACAGTGCTGAGCTACTGGTGTCTGCTGGACTCCAGACAATACAATTATATCAGACCTGAGGTTTTCATCCCCCACTTCATTGTTTTACACATGCAGATCCCTATTACTATCATAGTATTGATCAATTGTTCTTTACTACCTGTGTTCACATGTGTGGAGTAGCATTTAAAAAAAGGAAACTCAGGCAGAAAATAAAGCAGGTCAAGTCACCAAGAAGTCAGACAAAAAGCTTCACCACCAGCTTGGGCAGGCTGTTCCAGTGTTCCACCACTCTCACAATAAAGAACTTCTTCCTAATGTCCAATTTAAATCTGCTTTAGTTGAAACCACTGACTCTTGTCTTAAGTGCTACATGCCTTTGTAAATATCCCTTCTCATCTTTCTTGTAGCCCCACTACTGTTCTACTCCTGGACCTTTTCCCTTCACCTTTGTGCTAGTTTGAGCCTAGCTGGCATGTTTTGGTGAGAAGAACTAGATGATAGGCTGTAAAATGAAAACAATGGTGAGGTCTACTTCCCTCACAGTCTTGCTGAGATGTGTAAAGAAGAAAGGCAAAACAAAGATTGCTGCACTTGCTTCTTCTCTTCACTGGGGAGCTTTGCCTGCTGGGGACAAGCTGAGGCTGCTGGCTGGACTCCATCTTGCTTTCTAACCTCACCCTCCTTTTCTTGGCTGCTTCACTTTGCTTTTTAACCCTCTTGGCCAAACCTCCATTCTTCCTTAGGACTGGGGTAAGGTTGAGAGGGGTAGGGGGAAGGTGAGGGGTGGTTGAGAGCCCCTCCTGGGGACTCAGGTTTCTGGGAGGGGAGTTGTGTCTGTATAGCCTTTTTTTACCTTGTCTATTTCTGTCTATCACTGTATACACTGTAACTATCTGCTTGTAAATTGTGCCAGCTGTAAATACAAGCTTCATTCACATTTCCAGAGCTGGCTGAGTCTAGTCTGGGTAATTTCTAAAAGTGTGGGGGGCAGGGGACACCCAAACCATCACAACCTTAATTTCCCTTAGTCTTAAAACAAATAAAGTAAAACAAATGAATGCAAGAAAACCCAAAGGTTTCATTTACTTTCTGAGTTTGTCTCTCTTAAAAAGTACCCAGTACAGGAAATCCCTTCCTACTGACTAAAGAGACACTGTTAGAGGAAGGCATTACAACAGCTTTGTTGTACTTTGCAAAGTTCTGCCCACGAGGGAAATGTGTGGTTTCTGGGATTCTTCTTACACAGAATGATTTTCAGTTGAGAGGAAAGACAGTATCAATGACTTTGAAAAAAGGGGATGAAGGAAGAGCAGGGGTTCAGGAATGAACAGCTTTGCTTCATTTACAGCAGATGAAAGATTTATCACAGTGGAGCTTGTGTGAACACTTCGAAGAATATATTCTGGCTGAACTTTAATCTATCGGTTGATACCATTTAAACTTTCACTTTACACCACTGTGCTTTATGATTTCATCATTCAGCCTCTTCACCTGTGAGGTGAGGGGGAACTTAAAGGCACATGGTGGAGTCACTGTCCCTGGAGGTGTTCAAGGAGTGTGTGTCCATGGCACTCTGGGACATGGTTTAACACCCATGGTGCTGTCAGGTTGACAGTTGGGACTCCATGACCTCAGCAGTCTTTTCCAGCCATTGAGATGCTGGAGCAGGTGCAGAGTAGGGCAAGAAAGCTTGTGAGGGGTTTGGACACCATGTCTTATGATGAGAGGCTGAGGGAACTTGAATTGTTTAACCTGAAGGAGAGGAGACCTCATTGCTTCCTACAGTTACCTGAATGGAGGTTGTAGTGAGGCAGGTGGTGGTCTTTTCTCACAAGTAACTAACAACAGGATGGGAAGTAATGGTCTCAGGTTGTGCCTGGGGAGGTTTACGTTCTTCTTTACACATCTCAGCAAGACTGTGAGCGAAGTAGTCATCAGCATTGTTTTCATTTCACAGCCTATGATCTAGTCCTGCTCACCAAAACATTCTAGCTAGGCTCAAACTAGCACACCATCTCACATTAATTAATTACCTCTCCATAACAATGTGTCACTTCTGGACATGGTCTAGTGGTCATGGGGATGTTGGACTTGATGATCTTAGAGGTCTTTTCCAACCTTAATGCTTCATTTTAAAAGCTGACTTCTGCTTCAGCAGTATTCATAGTCTTAGCTCTTTTAGACTCGTTCTATTTATACCTTCTGATTAATATCAGTAATTCTGTATTTTTATTACCCCCTACATTATTATAGGAAATAAAAAAAAAAAAGAACCCCCCAAACAATTAAATAGCTAAAAGTGATGTTTATTGGCTGAGATTCTACACTGAGATTACACTGTTTGGGCCATAGGTCTCTCAGGCATTTAGAAGCATTTTCCCCTTGGGTGGACCTTTAGTTGCTTTACTGTATCATAATTAAAACTAAATTGCATTTGGAAAAAGCCAAAATGCTGGTCATTTTGTGATGCATTATTCTTGGCCTGGATTTGTTTTGCTTGCTCACTTGGTAATTTGTGAAACTCAATAATTTGTAATGGGTATCCCAGTCATTAGAGCAAATTATACTCCTACTGTATTTGCATTTAATTGTCTTTTGAAATTAATTCATTTTAATTTCTTCAAAATAATTTGTTACAGGATGTTATTTGCCTTAAGAGGGTTTAATGTCTTAAAAGAGTTCTTCTTGAACTGTGATTAACGTGTATATTTAATAGAATCATAGAATGGGTAGGGTTGGAAAGGACTTTAAAGATCACTTAATTCCAAATCCTTTGCCATAGGCAGGGACACCTCCCACTAAACCAGGTTGCTCAAGGCCCTGTCTGACCTGTCCCACCTCCATGAATGGGGAATAAACATCTCTGTGGAACCTGTTCCAGTGCCTTACAGCCCTCACTGTAAAGAATTTCTTCCTAATATCTGGTCTAAATCTCACCTCCTCAAGCTTCAATCCATTCCCCCTCATCCTATTGCTACAAATCCTCAGCTTTCTTGTAGGCTCCCTTCAGGTACTGGAAGGCTGCTATAAGGTCTCCCTGGAGCCTTCTCTTCTCCAGACTGAATAGTTCCAATACCCCATAGGGGAGGTGCCCTGGCTCTCTGATCACCTTTGTGGCCCACCCCAACAGTTCCATGCTCATTTTGTGTTGGGAGCCCCAGAACTGGATGCAGTACTCCAGGTAAGGTCTCATTAGAGCAAAACAGATCCTGCTGGTCACACTTATTTTGATGTAGCCTGGGACATGGTAGCCTTCTGGGCTGCAAGCAACCATTGACAGCTCATGTTGAGTTTTTAACAACCAGCACTCCCAAGTCCTTCTCCTCAAGATTGCTCTCAAGCCAATCCTTGCCCAGACAATATATGTGCTTGAGAGGAAATTTAGAGAAGGTATTCTCATATATTCACCTGGATACATATATGTTGTTTTTTTTCCATCAGTGTTTCTCAGATATTAATGTATTTATTGTGTGAGGTATGGAAAGAACCTCCTTCCTCATTTTGCAGTGAAGATGAACACTGGATGTTGATCACAGAATCATTTTGGTTGGAAAACACCTTTAAGATCATTGAGTCCAACCACTTTCTAACCACCAAGTCTGGTGCTGAACCATGTTTATCACCATGTCTCTGCATCTTTAAAACACCTGAAGGAATGGGGATTCAACCACCTCCCTGCACAGCTCATTGAAGTGTTTGAAAACCATTTCAGTGAAGAAGTTTCTTCTAATATGCAACCTAAACCTCCCTTGGTGCAACTTGAGGTAATTTCCTCTTATTTTTAGCTGTAATCGCCTGACCAGCACATTCTCCAGTGACATGGACAGAGGAATTGAGTGCACCCTCAGCAAGTTTGCAGATGACACCAAGCTGTGTGGCACAGTCGACTTGCTGGAGGGCAGGGATGCCATCCACAGGGACCTGGACAGGCTGCAGAGGTGGGTCCAGGCCAACCTCATGACATTTAACAAGGCCAAGTGTAAGGTCCTGCACCTGGGTCGGCGCAATCCCAGGCACAGATACAGGCTGGGTGGTGAATGGCTGAGAGCAGCCCTGAGGAGAAGGACCTGGGGGTCTGGGTTGACGAAAAGCTCAACATGAGCCTGCAGTGTGCACATGCAGCCCAGACAGCAACCCTGTGCTGGGCTGCATCAAGAGCAGTGTGGGCAGCAGGGCAAGGGAGGGGATTCTCCCCCTTTACTCTGCTCTCCTCAGACCCCACCTGGAGTACTGTGTGCAGTTCTGGAGCCCCCAACACAAGAAGGACATGGAACTGCTGGAGCGGGTCCAGAGGAGAGCCACGAAGATGCTCAGAGGGCTGCAGCAGCTCTGCTATGAGGACAGGCTGAGAGAGTTGGGGCTGTGCAGCCTGGAAAAGAGAAGGCTTCGAGGAGACCTTAGAGTGGCTTTGCAGTATCTGAAGGGAGCCTACAGGAAGGCTGGGGAGGGACTATTGACAAGGTCTGGGAATGTCAGGACGAGGGGGAATGGGTTTAAGCTGGAGGAGGGGAGATTTAGACTGGATGTTAGGAGGAAGTTCTTTACAGTGAGGGTGGTAAGACACTGGCACAGGTTGCCCAGGGAGGTTGTGGATGCTTCCTCCCTGGAGGGGTTTAAGGCCAGGCTGGATGAGGCCTTGAGCAGCCTGCTCTAGTGGGAGGTGTCCCTGCCTATGGCAGGGGGTTGGAGCTGGATGATCCTTGAGGTCCCTTCCAACCTAAACCATTCTCTGATTCTGTGATTCTATGATTCTCCTTTTGTGCAGCTCTAACTCCACAAACTTTAGAGAATTCATGAAGGTTCTTGGATAGATGGCAAAGGACAAACTGCTCAACAGTTTAGGGGACCAATATCAGGATCAGAAGGCACAGAAAAGTAGTTCCATATCACAAACGTATTTTCTGAGCTTTAGAGAGGCTAAGGGACTGCAGGATTTTCCTCCTGGTGACATTAACACTTTGATTAGAATAAGACAAAAACATGTTGTGTGACAAAATCTGACACTCACATAGTTGTGTTTTTTGTTCAGAACAGAGCTGTCTGTTAGCTAAATATATGTCTAGGAGAGACCCAAGTGGCTCTTTTGGCCACAGAGATTCACCAATCAAAAGGTATTTTACCAAACTGACCAGATTAGGTAAAACTAGGGCTTGCTTCCCCTTATTTGGGCAAGACACTCACAAGTGCATAAACACCTGTGGATACCTGTTAATCACTTTGGGAGGGGACATAACAGCCCAAGCCTTTGTTTTCCTCCTGCCCTTGCTTCCCTCATCAGCAGAAGAGTGGCGTAAGCCAGGACATGTTTTAGGAGCCTTCCACGACACTCCAGTCACATTAAATTTTTAGCCATTAAAGGCAACAAACCAGATTTCTGGAAGGCAATGCTGACTAAAAGATAAAAAATAACCAAAACCAAGACAAAAAACCCCACCCAAACATATTAAAAACAGAAAAAAAGGGAATTTGCTTTTATCAATGGTTTCTTTCATGATGATGTGCCTCGGGCTGTTTAAACCATTGAGTGTCAGCATTCATCTTCGTTTCAAACAGAACTTTATCCAGATTCAGCAGATTACCCAGCAGGTATCTATCTATTCATGCTTTTAGTTTATACAAAAGTCTCACTGGGACTGAGTACCATGAGGCATCTTCATAGCACTTATCGAAATAAGCATATGTGTGTCTGTGCACACACAATGCAGTACCTTACATACAGGGATGTGGCATAAAACCAAGGCTTTTGTATACCTGCAACAGAAAAAAACATCTCCATGGCACCTGCCAGTGCAATTGGATGATTTTGCACAATTGAAAGCCAAGGCAAAAGCAGACAGATAGCACATCCACTGATACACCCCATTCTCATGTGACTGATGGTCACAATAAGCAGTAGCTCATTTAATTTATCTAAGAATCATAGAACTGTTTCAGTTGGAGGAGACCTCTAAGGTCATTGACTCCAACCATCGACGTAACACCACCACTTAAAGCATGTCCCAGGATGCCATGTCCATATGTTTCTTGAGCACTCCCAGGGACAGTGACTTCAGCGCCTCCATGTGCAGCCTCTTCTAATGCCTGATACCTCTTGTAGGGAAAGAAATGTTCCCTAATATCCAACCTAAACCTCCTTTGGCACAATTTCAGGCCACTTCCTCTCAGGCTATCACTTGATACTAGGGAGAAGAGACTGCCCTTCACCTCACTTCACCCTCTTTTCAGGGAATTGTGGGGGGCAATGAGGTCTCACTTTAGATTCCTATTCTCCAGTCTAAATAATCCCAGCTCCCTCAGCCTCTCCTCACAAGTCTTGTTCTCTAGACCCTTCACTGTCCTCAACAAGGCACACTACTGTGTGAGATTTTTGCATTCTGTTCTTTCAATGTACCTTAAATATATTCATCAGCCCTCTGACAATTCTTGCTCTGCAAAATTCTTTGTAACTATTATCTTTTACCTTTCAACAGCAAATTACTGTGGGAGGATTGGACTAGATGGCCTTTAAAGGTCCCTTCCAACTCATTGCATTCTATGACCCTACCTTTTGTCCTTTTTTCCTTCCAAAATGGGGGGGGGGGGGGGAATATGAGTTTACTCAGCACTTGGCAGAAAACCTCCTTGAGATGACAGCAAATAAATGGTTAGTTTTAAGGACCTTCTTTTCACTAATTTTTTGTTTCCTAGTTATTTTTTTTTAAGCCTTGTCAGATATAGACAAATAGCAATTTTTTTTAATAGCACTGAGTTGGAGAGCCTAAGCACTTAAACCTAAGGCAGAAGGTGGAGAAAGCTCCCCAGTTCTGAGCTTTGAAGACAATTTTAATGTCATTAGATGAAAATGGACTGAATGGAACATAACATGACAGACTGGAAATCCAGAAAGAGGAACATACTAAAGAAGCATACTAAAGGCAACTAGAAGCAGTGTACCAACTGAAGTCCACAACTATGTTTTCAGATTAGGATCTGCAAAATCGCACTATGGTTTGGGCTGGAAGGGACCTTTATAGGTCATTCAGTCCAACCCCTTGCAGTCAGCAGGGACATCTGAAACTAGGTCAGGTTGAGCAAAAAAAAGCCTTTTTTTTTTTTCTTAAGGAGTATTGCTACAGCATATGAACACTGACCCAATTACTTCTGAACAAGTATATCCTGTTTACAGAACCCCCTAGAAAATCATGGGATCATTCAGCTGACTAGATTGAAGAACCACTTTAGTTTTGTTTTCTGCCTTCCACAGTGACAGAGTATTTTTGGCTATTAGCCATTTTCCAGGGATAATTATTCTCTGAGTAGTAAAAAAATTTCCCTTTTTGCACCCTAGCTAAATCTTGGAAGAACAGCAACTGTCCTGAAGGTAGGAGATCAAAGCACAATCAAAACGGATGTCTGAAAGCTGAGAACTACCTGATGAAACTACAGCTTGTGTAGGAGGACAACTGCATTGCTCTGTTACACTTCAACAACGCGTTTCTTTCCAGCAGCAAAGGCTGCTCATTCTTTCTGCAATCTAGAGAGTGTTTCTGTGTCACCTACAGCTCTATCAGTAAATTAAACAGCCCTGGGAATGCTCATAGAAATGCTTCACTTTATCATATAGATCCAGCCACAGTATCTAGGAAAACAAACAAAGAAACATAGAAAAAACAATAACAAAAGCCAAACAACAGTTTCCCTTGTGACTTTTAACAAATGGATGAGCTAATCACAGAATCATAGACTGGTTTGGGTTGACAAGATCATGTGTCATGTGCAGGGACATCTCCCACTAGATCAGGTTGCTCAAGGCCCTGTGTAACAAAGGATCAATTTCTATTTCCTTCCCTGAATTCAGTTGTTAGTCAGCAAGTTAGTGAGTGAGTTTGTTAGGTTTTGTTTTGGCTTAGTTTGGTTTTCTCTATATCATCTTTTATCAGAAGATTGCAGCTAGCTTCCAGTTCCTCTTTTTTACTCCAGAGCAAGTAAAGATCTTTCCAGAAGAGGATGCACAATGACACCTTTGTTTCCTTAAGTCACATGCTCAGGGTTGGGAAGGCTCAGGCAGAGCTGAGAGAATTCTGGCAGTGTTATTCCTAAGTTATTAAGAAGGCTGACAGTCAACCTGTCACAAGTGGAGACTTCAGGGATTGTTATTTGGCTTAATTCTATCTAATATCTTCATGAATGATCTGGTTGATGGGATAAGGTCTACCCTGATGAAGTTTCCTGATGACATGAGTCATAGAAGTCTGGAGGTTGGAAGAGATCTTTGAGATCATCAACTCCAACCACTTGCAATTCCACCACTACTGCTAAGCTGCTACCACTTAAACCATGACCCTCATCACCACATCCACACAGCTTTAAACTACCTCCAGCAATGGTGACTCCACCACCTCCCTGGGTAACCTATTTCAATGCTTGGTAGCCCTTTCTGGGAAGAAATTTTCCCTAATATCTAACCTGAACTTCCCCTGGCACAACTTGGGGCCACTTCCCCTTGTCCTGTCACTAGTTGCTGACCCACACCTTACTCTAATCCCCTTTGAGGTAGTTGTATATGGAAATGAGGTCTCCCCTCAGCTTTCCCTCAAGGCTAAACATCCCAAGCTCCCTCAGTCATTTCTCTGGAGACCAGGATTGACTAGAAGAGTAGGTGAACAAGAACTTTATGAAGTTCAACAAGAAAAAGCACAAGGCCCTGCATCTGGGAAAACATAATCTAGGAGTGTAGCACAGGCTGGGATCTGGTGATTAGTTCCTGGTAATTAGATCCTCTGGTTTAGAAGTCCTTGTGGACAACAAACTCAGTATGAGTGAAGAGTGTGTTGCATGGCAAAGAAAGCCAACAAGGTGCTGGGCTGACTCAGCAAAGACATCACCAGCAGAGATGCACCAGCAGATGCTCTAATTAGCACCTGAAAAAAAGAAGTGTTCAGTTTTTGTCCTTTGTGAAAGATTACATCTGGGCTAGCCACTAGACAAATGACAGATCCTCTCTAGGAATCCCTCTCCCTTCCTCAAGAGGATTAGAAAGGGAATAAGGAAGAGAGACTTTGAAATGCATTAGAGACACTGGAAAGGGTGGTAGAGAAATGCCAGACAAATTCTTTCAAGACTGGAGAAAATAATTTGCAGTAGCAGACTTAGGAAGTTCAGTCTGTTTACTTTTTCAGAAGAATAGATTGACAGCTGACTTGATGCCAGCATATCAATGTCTTCATGGGAAGAAAATATAAGAAGCTTAAAAAGAATCTTTATTATTAAGGCTAGGAATGACATAGATAGAGTATTTGGAAAGAGAAACCAGACAAATTGTGAAAAAAAACCACACACTGCTATTAAAAAAAAACCCAACACGATTAATCCACTAAAACTAGCTACAAGAGAGGAGGTGGTGATGTCCCCCAGACAGCTGAAAGACACGGTTGTATCTCTAGACTTCTTTACCTGGAATTCTGTACAAAACTTGCCAGTTTTGTGCAGCTGTTTGTAAACCAGATTGGGGCAAGTAAAAGTGAAATAGTAGTTCAATAAGTTCTTGTGCCATTGTTCTTGTCATTACCTTAGCAGAATGACTGTGTGCATTTCACTTCAAACAGGTGGCAGTTTTCACGTGTTCTCATGTTAACCTTTCTATGGAACCAGATTTAGGGGTTTGTTTTGTTTCATTTGGTAGATGTTTCTTCTGGATTTGTAGTGTGAGGGTTTTGTGAGTTTGGTTTCTTTCTTTTTTTTTTTTGGAGCTTTTTGTTTGGGTTTTTCTTTTTTGCTTCTTTGTGGCTTTTTGTTGTTTGAGGTGGGTTTTTTTTGTTTGTTTGTTGGGGGGGGTTGTTTTTTCCCCTGGTCATTTTGCTATGAGTCAAAATTAAATAGAGGGTTTGGACTCAATCTCCTGAGGTCCTTTCCAACCCCTATCATTCTATGCTTCTGTGATTTATCACAGGGATAGTACACAAGCAAAGGAAATCATTCCCAATTTCAATGAAAACAGACAGTTTTTAAGATACAAGTGGCTGAAAAGTGCACATACATTGAGATTTCTTTAAATGGTAAGTTCCTGTCACCTCATATTAAACGTGCTTTAAACTAGAACACTTTGAAGTAATACATTCATAAAATCGTTAAGGTTGGAAAAGACCCCTAAGATCATCAAGACCAACTTTCTACCTAGCACCTCCATGATCACCAAGTGATCCATTTAAGAATACGCCAGTAGGGCTGAGGAATCCAAACTGAAAGATAGTATGAAGGAGAAGGACTTGACAGCAAGGGAATAAGTTATTAGTGTACAAAAATTATGGGAGAAAGGTGCTGCTGGCCAGAAAGGAATGAAAAACACAGTAAAGTCTTTTCACATTATTACCAAGGTTGGAAGAGACCTCATAGATCATCAAGTCCAAAAATTTAAGTCAATAGAAAGAAAAAATAAAGTTATTGTCTTAAGTATCATTCAGGGAGAACAACTGTGTTTTTGACAGAAATCAGTAGAAAGAGACACTGTACCAAGGTCTACTAAAGATGAGCCCACAGGAGTAATAAAAAGCAATGAAGACATTAAAACACTTTACTTTTTTTTTTTTTTTAAATGATCTGTTCTTAATGGAAAATCAAGACTTGTTTTAATTAATAGAATAAAACAGAATAGAATCAACCAGGTTGGAAGAGACCTCCAAGATCATCCAGTCCAACCTAGCACCCAGCCCTATCCAGTCAACCAGACCATGGCACTAAGTGCCTCATCCAGGCTTTTCCTGAACACCCCCAGGGACGGTGACTCCACCACCTCCCTGGGCAGCCCATTCCAATGCCAATCACTCTCTCTGTGAAGAACTTCCTCCTAACATCCAGCCTATACTTCCCCCGGCACAACTTGAGGCTGTGTCCCCTTGTCCTGTTGCTGGTTGCCTGGGAGAAGAGACCAACCCCCACCTGGCTACAGCCTCCCTTCAGGTAGTTGTAGACAGCAATGAGGTCTGCCCTGAGCCTCCTCTTCTCCAGGCTAAACAACCCCAGCTCCCTCAGCCTCTCCTCATAGGGTTTGTGTTCCAGGCCCCTCACCAGCTTTGTTGCCCTTCTCTGGACACCTTCCAGCACCTCAACATCTCTCTTGAATTGAGAAGCCCAGAACTGGACACAGTACTCAAGGTGTGGCCTGACCAGGGTTGAGTCCAGGGGCAGAATAACCTCCCTTGTCCTGCTGGCCACACTGCTCCTGATACAGGCCAGGATGCCATTGGCTTTTTTGGCCACCTGGGCACACTGCTGGCACATCTTCAGCCTACTATCCACCAGTGCCCCCTGGTCACTTTCCTCCTGGCTGCTCTCAACAATTTTGGTTTTGTCTCCTGATAAAAACTGGGTTTGTTTTTTTTTGTTCAATATATCATTTTTCTTCAATTTTATTTTCAAGTGCAAAGTGGAAATGGAAAAAGGAGGAATATTGTACTTTGAAACAGAAACTATTATACCAAGTTTTGAAGCTAGAAGACTTGGCTACTTTGGAGTAATGCAAACAGAAACCCAAAACCAAACCAACAACAAACCAACCAAAAAAAACCTCAGCACTAACCAAACAGGCAAACAAAAAACAAAAACCATCAAAAAGACCAAACAAACAGATGAAAACCCAAAGGTATCAAATGATTAAAGGTGGAGAGATAAGCAAAAGACATATGTTTGGGAATTACAAGACTTGCAAAGTTAAACAATGAAAGGCTTCATTTCTCAGAAGTTTGAATGTAAGACCCAACAACCACGGTGCAAGTCAGTGTGTAGCAAAATGGAGGTTCTGTCTTTCTGGCCTTATCAGTCTAATGGAGCTCTAAAATCTGCAAAAATACAGTGAAATAGAATCATAGAATGGTTTAGGTTGGAAGGGACCTCAAGGATCATCCAGCTCCAACCCCCTGCCATAGGCAGGGACACCTCCCACTAGAGCAGGTTGCGCAAGGCCTCATCCAGCCTGACCTTAAACACCTCCAGGGAGGAAGCATCCACAACCTCCCTGGGCAACCTGTGCCAGTGTCTTACCACCCTCACTGTAAAGAACTTCTTCCTAACATCCAGTCTAAATCTCCCCTCTGCCAGTTCAAACCCATTCCCCCTCGTCCTGACATTACCAGACCTTGTCAATAGTCCCTCCCCAGCCTTCCTGTAGGCTCCCTTCAGATACTGCAAAGCCACTCTAAGGTCTCCTCGAAGCCTTCTCTTCTCCAGGCTGCAGAGCCCCAACTCTCTCAGCCTGTCCTCAGAGCAGAGCTGCTGCAGCCCTCTGAGCATCTTCGTGGCTCCCTTCTGGACCCGCTCCAGCAGTTCCATACCCTTCTTGTGTTGGGGGCTCCATAGATCTCGATATAGCAGGGTTTTTAGGAAGGTAAGGCAGTGACAATCATGTTCTGACTGCATTGTGCTCTTTGTAGGTGACCAATAACAGCTGATAAAAGATATAGAGGGGTTGTTTCGCAAATGCCAAGGCTGGATCCAGGATACATGCTGATTATCTCTGTAATAGGTAATTGTTTTTGAGAAGGTTTGGGCTGTTACATGTAAAGTGTGATATATAAAAGCAAAGCATACAGGGTTTAGAGACAGGAAACTCCATGGAGACAAATGGAAACGCAATTACACAGAAGAACAAAGGGGTTTATGTAAATGTATCTGGGTACAGTAGGCGAATTTTTCAGCGACTGCATCTCCCCATGCAGGGGAATTCAGCTTTTAAAGACTCTCTCTCCTAATACTCTCTTTTTAGTCTTAGGAGTCTCCCCCCCCCCAGATTTCTGGCTTTAATTGTGCAGATCTTAGACCTTAAGGCTGTCGCTTTCCAATAATTATGATATATAATGCTGACATGAGGTCAGAACTTAATTAGTTTCACTTCTTTGACTAGTTCTAAAAGGCAGCAGGAGAGAAGTGAAGATGAATACTTCATGTTTTCTGAAAAAACAACAACAATTACTTTAAATAAAAAGACTTTCTCCCGGAGTAACAAAAACGTAGTGTACAGAAATAGACGGCACAATTTGTGACTGTGTGAATTTTTTATGAAGATATATTTCCACATTTGCTTCTCCAAGATCATGTGAATTACAAGCATGGTTTCTGATAAGTATCCTATTTTCGTGGCTCTGACTGCATGCTGCTAGTTCCAGTTTTAAATAATGTATCCTCAAGTGGCATATCTGTGTGTCCTACAAACCCATCAGTATAAAAGAATACTGAATCTAATTGATCCAGTTTCGATAGCCATATTCTATTCTATTGGAATATGCAATTGGTGCAGTTGTCTTCATCTCTCCAGTCTAAGAAGAAGAAACAAACCCTGGGCTTCTGATCTGCTTCTGTTGCAAGTGTTATTGATGAGAGGGAACAAAGTTGTGCCAGTCACGGTTAACAAAAATTTTCCTCTGAACTTCTTTCATGCTAGAAAAGTGGCTTTTACAAAACCCCATATTTCTCTACATGAAGCTGCTTGTTTGGTTTGTAATCAGAACTTGCATTTTAAAGGGTGTTAGAGAACAGAAAGCTTGTATTTTAGCAATAAACAGTTGTTTTCATTCTGTGTCTTAGGGTACGTAAAGACAGGTTATGTTTCTGTTCATTATGATGAAATTCTGTGATGAAATGAGTTCTCTACTTCTTTGAAGGTCCCTTCCAACCTGATTGTGCTGGTTTGAGCCTAGCTGGGATATTTTAGTGAGAGGAATTAGACTATAGGCTGTGAAAAGGAAACAGTGATGATGTCTCCTGCACTCATAGGCTTGCTGAGATGTATAAAAACAAACACAGAGAACAAAGTCAATCTCTGGCTTCTGGCTGCCTCTCTTCTCTCCCTAACTTGCTGTCTAGCTGTTCTTTCTGCTTCCTAACTCCCCTGGCCAATATTCCAAACTCGCCTTGAACATATGGCAAAGTCTGGGATAAGGTGGAGAGGTGTGTGGTGGAGGGCCCATAGGCCTGAAAATAGGCTTTTTCATGCCTTACCCTGCCTGGACATGTTTTTCTGCCCACACCAGGGTAAACATATTTAAACAAGCACAAAGGGGCACAACAGACCTGGTGCCATAAAGTCTGGCCTGCCCAGGACCCCTGATTGTGTAAGGTCTGTAAGGTGGCTCGTGTCTGCCTGTGTGATGGTTTGGGTGTCCCCTGCCCCNGCAAGATGGAGTCCAGCCAGCAGCCTCAGCTCTCCCCAGCAGGCAAAGCTCCCCAGCGAAGAGAAGAAGCAAGTGCAGCAATCTTTGTTTTGCCTTTCTTCTTTTGTATACATCTCAGCAAGGCTGTGAGGGAAGTAGACCTCACCATTGTTTTCATTTTACAGCCTATCATCTAGTTCTTCTCACCAAAACATGCTAGCTAGGCTCAAACTAGCACAGCCTGGTGTAAGGCCTGTGTGATTCCCATTTGGGAGGTCCAGGCCTGTGGCTTTTCCTTATTATGGTAGGGTTGGCTGACTGCCTGGAGGCATTTAAGGCCAGGCTGGATGAGGCCTTGAGCAACCTGCTCTAGTGGGAGGTGTCCCTGCCTATGGCAGGAGGTTGGAGCTGGATGATCCTTGAGGTCCCTTCCAACCTAAACCATTCTAGGATTCTGTGATTCTTGCAGAAACATCTCATTGGCTTATTGGAGATCTTAAGAGTACCATTTTCTGAAGCTGAAGACTGCTATGTGCAGAACACAGAAAGTTTCAAGTTGTTTTTGTGGTTTTTTTTGGTGTGTTTGTAGAGTTTTTGTTTTTCTTTTTTTTCTTTTCCTCCTCTCTCCCCCTCTATTTTTAATTTTGTATTTTTTAATAGAACAGCATACCTGGCATTTCATATGGTCTAATTGCAGAGAAGATCATCCTCAAGAAAGGAAAGCCTATGTCAAAGCTGAGGCAAGAGATAACCTTTAAGACCACTATAGCTTATGAAGAGATTAAGGGAGTGAAAATACCTGCAAAGTGAACTTCTGAATCAAATATTTTGAAGCTAATGCTAGGAAAGGAAAAAAAGGAAAGGACTCGAGCTCATTCCAAACACCATCTGCTTGCTGAGTGTACATGAGTATTTTCAATTGCTTTATTCCACAAACTGCTATTTACTTCCCTGAAATGTCCCTTGGTGTGAAGATAACATCTCATAATAAGCTCCTTCCATTTTAAGGCTACTTTTTTTTTGGGGGGTGGGGGGCTGTACAGTAGTATTAAGATTACAAAACTTCTTCAGAACCTGAACAAAGCAAACAAAACGATTTAGTGAAACTTAAAAAAGGAAAAAAGAGTGGAAAAAAATATGCTCCTCTCTCTGAGAGGAGCACTAAAGGGGAAATTACAAAAAATAATAATAATTTAGATGTTATATCTCTCATCATCCATACTTCCAACTTCATATTTTTCCCCCATGACTACAGCTTCTATTTTTTGGTAATTACAAAGAACTGGCACTGCATGTGTTTTGATGTAAATGCTAACATTAAAAGTTTCCTACCTAAGACAGTACTTTCTGTTGAGTTCCTCACTTTTTAAAGCCATTTCCTTTTCCTCTTTTCATAGATTCACAAATTAATAAAATGGTTTGGGTTGGAAGGAACTTTGAAGATCATCTAGTTCCAACCTCTCTGCCATGAGCAGAGACACCTCACACTAGACCAGGTGGCCCAAGGTCTCATACAACCTGGCCCAGAATACCTCCAGGGAGAGGGCACCCATAACATCCCTGGGCAACCTGTTACAGTGTCTCATCATCCCCACTGTAAAGAATTTCTTCCTAACATCCAGTCTAAATTTCCAATTTTTGAGCTTCAATTCATTCTCTCTCCTCCTGTCACTGCAAGCCCTTATAAAAAAGTCCCTTCCCAGCTTTTTTGTAGCTCCCTCTCTTGTAGGCCTCTTCCTTTTTAAAGATTTCATTCTGGCTAAAAAATAAGTTAGCAAAAATTACATAGAGTGGCATCACTTAAGGCTCCAAACAGCCATCTGAGTTGAAGTGTGCTGTGGAAAGAAGGGATGCATTTGTGTTCCACATAGCATGCTTCATATGGTCACCTAGATTAGAGCATTTAGGTATGGCCTCCTGAATGTCTGTGCCAACATAATTGTCTGTGTCACTGGGAAACCCAGAGGGCTGAGAAGCTGTTTGCATGAGAAGAACTCAAAATTATGTTCTACATTAGCCCACTACCAAAGAATCACAGAATGGTCAGGGTTGAAAGGAACCTCTGGAGATCATCTACTCTGACCACCCTGTCAGACCAGGATCATCTAAAGCAGATCACACAGGAACATATCCAGGTGGGCCACAAAAGTCTCCAGAGACACTGTTCCTATTTCTGGCCTACCAATCACAACACAGAAACATGCTGCAGACAATGTTGTACTCTGCCAGCTTCATCTTTGACATTTCTGTTCCCTAGGGTAGTGGGTAAAGGAGAAGGTCCTACAGATTTTGTTTTGTCTCTGAATCATGAGTCAGGAAAATCTGAGATCTATATTTTGATGTCATTATTCAGAAAAATGAACCCTTAACACTTTCAGAAACTGCCATGAAATCCATCTGAAGTAACTACTGATGAGAGACTTCTGCACGTTCTTGTACAGAATCTGCTTGTTGCTGCGATAACCATATCTGCTTGAGTCAAAACTGCAGTAGCCTAAGAGAATATTCATGATACTTGAAATGATTCTTATATCAAAATATTTTAACAGTGAAAGCATTTGAAAAGCAAGAGACTAATGGAAAGTTTCCTGTCTTCATGAAGCAAATATATGCATGTAGAGTCACAGAATCATAGAATTCTTTCAGTTGGAAATTGAGTCTGATCATCAATTTAACATCACCATTTAACATCACTTAACATCAAAATATTTTCACAATGAAAGTGTTTGGAAAGCAAGAGAATGGTGGAAAGTTTCTTGTCTTCCTGAAGCAAATATATACACAGAGTCATAGAATCATAGAATTGTTTCAGCTGGAAAAGATCTCTGACATTGAGTCTGATCATCAACTTAACATCACCATAGCTGCTAAATATCCACACATTTCTTGAATACTTCCAGAGATGGTGACTCCACCACCTCCCTTGAGCATCCTGTTCCAAAGCCTGGACAGTCTTTCAGCAAAGAATTTTTTCCTAATATTCAACCTAAACCTCCCCTGGTTCAACTCGGAGGTCATTTTTTTTTAGCCAGGTGGGGGTNATGGAACATGAGAATATTTCACATATAGAACACAACTACTGATGTGTAAAGTAGTCAGTTGGAACATGTTCCAAATGAATGATGAGAATAGAAGGAAAAGAAAGCATTTTTATGCTGTTGTATAATTAGCTTGACCAAGTTACATTAATACATTGATGCTGTTCTGTGTTCAGTGCTATTTCCAGGAAAAGTATTTACAAAACCAACTATCCTGACCCTTAGCTTCTTCACTTACACTAACCCATTCCCTGATTCTTTAGAACTCAATGTAAGGATTTAAATTTTCATTTATTGTTTCATATTAGAAAGAAAGTTCATATTAGATTAGAAAGTTCTTCACTGAGAGTCATTGGCTACTGGAATGGGCTGCCCAGGGAGGTGGTGGAGTCGCCGTCCCTGGAGCTGTTCAAGGCAGGATTGGACGTGGCACTTGGTGCCATGGTCTAGCCTTGAGCTCTGTGGTGAAGGGTTGGACTTGATGATCTGTGAGGTCTCTTCCAACCCTGATGATACTGTGATACCATGATATCACAAAATGGTCTTATGTTCTCATGAGATGGACTTCTGAGAAGAGGATATTTTAATTTTGGTGGAGTTTTTCTGTTATCATTTGGGGCATTTTTGTTGCTCTTTTGGTGTTTCTGTTGCTCTTTTTGTTGTGGTTTTTTTGTTGTTGTTGTGGTTTTTTTGTTGCTGTTGTTGTTGCTGCTGGTTGATTGTTGTTTTGTGGTTTTCCTGATGGTTTGGAGTTTGTTATTATTTTGGGGTTTGTTGTTCTCTGTTTTTTTCCCATTGTTTTAGGTTTTGTTGTTGCTCTGGAGTTTTTTGTTTGCTGTTGTGGGGATTAATTTTGTTGTTCTGGGGTGTTTTTGTTGGTTTAGGGTTTTATATTTTTCAGGGTGTTGTTGGTTTGGGGTTTTTGCTGCTTTGGGATTTTTTAATTGGTGTTTGGGGTTTTATTGGGGGTTTTTTGACCTTTTTTGTTGCTGCTTTGGGGTTTTCTTGTTATTGCCTTTTTTTTTTTATTGTTGTTGTGAGGCTTCTTGTTCTTGCAGGACTTTTTGTTGCTGTTTTGAGGGGTTTCTTGTTGTTTGGGTTTTTTTTTATGTCTGCTCACGCCACTTGTTGTTTTCAATTAAATTATTTGAGTTATTTATGTCATACTAACATCTATTGGAACTTGAATCTTACACTGCAAGGACGGCGAAGGTCAATTAAACCAACAATAGAAAGCTTTCAGATTCCACTGTCAGTTAGCAAAGGCAGTGAGCATTCCAGTGTATATTCACACCATCCCATCCCTTCCAAAAAATGAGCCCTCACTGTCCATGCCCATATAACACATGCTTCAACACAGAACTGCTTGGCTCTAAACACCTCCTGAAATCCTTGTGGAACTGGATATCCCAAAAGCTCCCATGAGATCAGTTCGACGCTGACAGACCACTTGGAGAGCGTGAAGCTTTCTAGCTTGCTTCAGCACATGGGGATGCAGTAGAAACACACTACTTTGGCTCATCCAGTTTGTTTTGGCTTCTGTCTCTTGATTTTAGAGTGGTATAGATTTTTTCAGTTTTGTCACTGCTGATGAAGGAGGATGGTACTAAAGTGTTGAACCCCCACAGTCAGTAGAGCTTTCAATAGAGCACAATCTGAGGCACTCTTGGATTGAGAGATAGGATGTCTCAAATAGCTTTCAACCTTGGTATTGTTCTGTTCCCTCTGAATTTAGTAAGACTTTTCCTTTCAAAGGAAATGGGCACAGTATCAGACTAGTGGTGAAAGCTTTAGAAAACTCTCATTCTTCACCTCTCTTCTGTTAGAATTTGAGTCAGAGCCTCACTGTGAGTATACTGGAATAGCTTCATTGATTTAAAAGGTGCTGCACCAATTTACACAGCCAAGAACCTGTCTGCCTCTATTTAAAAAGCAGTTCCTCGAGCCTTTGGTGGACAAAGGAGCCTTAAAATGATGGTTTAAAGGCCAATTGTCCAAACAGTTTCAAAGTAATGAAATATTGCCTCCAGTCATCAGGAATCTCTTAAAATCACATCTGATGCTGACCTAGACATCATGCACAGAATCACAGAATTGTTTTGATTGGAAAAGGGCTCTAAGATCACCAAGTTCAACCATCAACCTAAAACCACTATGACCACTAAACCATGTCCCACAGTGCTATGTCCACATGTTTCTTGAACACATCTAGGGACAGTGACTCCATTTCCATGGGCAGTCTGTTTCAATGGCTGAACAACCTTTCAGCAAACAATTTTTTCCCTAATATCCAACCTAAACCTCCCCTGGCACAATTTCAGGCTATTTCCTTTTGTTCTATCACCTGATACTAGGGAGAAGAGGCCAACACCAGCCTCACTCCAACCTACTTTCAAGGAGTTGTAGGGATTAATGAGGTCTCCACTTCTCTGTAGTAGAGAACCCCAGCTACCTCAGCTGCTCCTAATAAGACTTGTGCTCTAGACTCTTAAACAGCTTGAATAAGAAGAATAAATGCATGTGGGATCACTGAGAACTACAGCTAACAGCCTTTTCCCTAGCATGTCCTACCTGCCTCTGTATAGGTAGAGGGAAATGTTTGAAAAAACTCCAGCACATTATGCACTGCTCTCTGAAATGACTCTGTGTTCTTGTCAGCTGGCATATCTTTCTTTGTGAAAATCAGGCTCTCGTCATCTAACCAGCCCCGCAGCCCTCTCTGCATAGATTGGCATAACTGAGCCTTGACTCTCTGTTTTGCCTTTGAAGATAAGACAGTGTGGTCTTATTGCAATATCTCTCTAAATTTCCTAACATAACATGCTGAGCCAGGGGCTGCTCGACATTTCCTTCTCCTCCACCACTGTTGTAATTTCCCTTACGTGAGAAGGCTTGAAAGCTGAACGAATACTCAGTGAAGTCCACGGAATGACCCCTTGACTTGGCTAGAAACTGGATGAAGTATAGAACAACAGACCATTTCAGAAGCAATCTAATTTAATTCAGTATAAAATTTAATTTAACTTAATTTGGATTACCTAAAGCAAGAGGACTAGAGGCACTTCAAAACAGGCCACACCATGTAATAGTATAGGATAATTCAGAGACTCTACCACCAAGCTAGCATCATTGAATTAACTATGACACTGGAAGCAAAGTAGCCATGTCAAAATAGCAATGCCCTCAGCCTAATGATTCCCCCAAGAGGCAAGGTTCATTAGTTTGTGCACTGTGCCATAATAATGTGCCATTGTCTGGGATACTTCCATGCCTCTGAACCGGTTTATGAAACCAGAAATGCCCTGTGAAGCTAACGGACATGAGTGGTTTCCTTATCCCCATTAGAAATCATGGTGTCAGTAAATCCCTTTGCTAATCTCTGATGAAGAGTTGGGAGACCTCAGTCACCTTTGATTTGGGAAAGCAACCAAACACTGTTCTAGGCAAACAATTTGTCTGAATGCTAATCCTTTTCTGATATACTTTTCAGTGCCAAGACAGCATGCTTGGGTGTTGACAAATTATCTCCCTCTCTGAGATGAAAAGTTCATACATTAGGATATATATTATTATTAAGGTATCTTGTATATGTATGGGTTTGTACGTGCATATATGGCAATAAATGTCCTAGCAAGACCACATCCAAGTATTCTGTCCAGTTTCAGGCTCCCCAGTTGTCTTGGTTCTAGTTTAAATTTCCCAGAGTCTCAAAATATAGCTTACAGAACCAATACAATTATAGGATGCCTTCCCTTCTCCCCTCTTTGGAAAAAAAGGAATTAGATGTAGAGAGGAAAAGGTAAAACAAACCCAAATAAATAGTCTCACTTTGAATTGGAAGTTAAAAGGCAAACAACTGTTAACAATAAATAGAAAGTAAGTAAGGTAGGAGAGTTACAAAGAGGTATAGGGAAGGGAAAAAACAAAATACAAAAAATATATATACAACCAGATTGATGGCAAGGGATGGAAGTAGAATCAGGATTTGTCCACCATGTGGAAGGATGACCACGTGGTAAGACAGGAGCAGCAGAAACCAGAGTGGTGCTACCAGACAGGCAGGGCAAGAGAGAGAGAAGCAGGAAGTTCCTGTGTTTTCAGAGGGGGCTAGACAGGAATTGGGAGTGGGCTAACCACTACACCTGGGGTCAGGTTCAAGATCCATCCCCCAGGAAGGTTAACCCCTTACACCAGTTCAAGAGGGACAGGAACTACTGGAGAGAGTCCAATGGAGGCTATGAGGATGATGAAGGGACTGGAACATCTGTCTGATGAGAAAAGGCTGAGAGGCTGAGGGCTGTTCAGTCTGGAGAAGGGAAGGCTGAGAGGACATCTGCTCAACATTTACAAACATCTTGGTATCAAGAAGGAATCAGTCTGTTTTCACTGGTGCCCAGTGATACAGGGCAAGGGACAATGGACAGAAACTGGAATACAGGAAGGTCCATCATAACATGAGGAAAGCCTCTTTGCTGTGATGGTACTGGAGCACTGAAGCAGGCTACTCAGAGAGGTTTTGGAGTCTCCTTCTCTGGAGACTTTCCAAACCTTCCTGGATGCGTTTCTGTGTGGCCTGCCTTAAGTGACCCTTCTTTGTCAAGGGTGTTGGACTGGACGATCTCCAGAGCTCACTTCCAACCCCTACCACTCTGAGCTTTTGTGAAATAAAGAGAAGCAATAGCAAACTAGCCATGTGGGCTTACAGTGACAGTTGGACTCAATAACTTTTAACCTTTTGTTATTTCCAGGGAAATAGCTAACTTTGGCATTTAGAAGTGTAAAGTTATCCAACTTGAGTTAATGTCAATGGTGTAATATACTTCAACATGTCTGATCCATGGCACACACTGTGTTTCTGTGGATTCTTTCCAGATTAGGGATTCTCATTTCCCTACCACATAAGCAGACATTAATTTGTTACTAGGACTTTTATCTAATTTATTGAGTTTTTGTTTTATCCAGAATTTTGCTCAGATAGTTCTGAGTGATGTGGAATAGGACATGGAAGAATGCCAGAAGCCTCTTCAAAATCAGCCTATTTCATTGCTCTCCAAAGCATTTAGAAATTCATCAATTGTCACTCCTGTCCAGATACCAGGATGATAATTTATAATCCACATCACCTGAGAAACTGAACATATGGAATTTGTCAACATTTTCTGACTGCCTGTGCTGCTGTTTGCACAGCTGATTCAATTCAAAGACATCTTCATTCCTTTGGTTGGCTGGCCCCATTCCTTTCAAGGATGAGCAGATCTTATTTCAGCAGCCCCAGTTCTCCCTTTTGAGTGACAACTTCTGACATTTCAGACTTCAGTAACTCAAATATACAGTTGAGAAAGCATCTAGTTTCTCCATCAGTCACTGGGTAACCCTCCACATCTTTATTCATCATTCTCTTGAGGATTAACACAGCCTCCCTAACAACTCCTAATTTAACTTGTTTTGCAGGTTTCAGCTTGTAACTCTACCCTGCAAATTCACATTACCTAATAGGTAAGGATCAATGGCAAAACGTGCTCAAGAAAGAGATGTCCAAAAACCTTGTGGACATGGCACTTCATGATATGCTTTAGTGGCCGTGGTGGTGTTAGGTTGATGTTTAGACTCAATGATCTTAGAGGGCTTTTCTAACTGAAAAATTATCATAGAATCATACAACTATTTTGGTTGGAAAAGGCCTTTAAGATCACCAGTCCAACCATTATCTAACTCCATCAAGTGTGGTGCTAAACCATGTCTCTCAAGATCACATCTCTGTGGCTTTTAAACACCTCCCTGGGGGTGGATTATGAAAGAGGTTATGATCTGTCTTCAACACACTGACCTTGCCATGAGGTGCTAGTTGATCCGATGATTGGGAAGGGAATTTTCACAAGGGCTTGCATTACTAGGACAAGGGGGAATGGCTTTAAACTGGAAAAGGGGAGGTTTAGAGTGGATATTAGAAAGAAGTTCTTTACAATGAGACACTGGACCAGGTTACCCAGAGAAGTTGCAGATGCCTCCTCTTTGGGAGTGTTCAAGGTCAGATCAGACAGGACTTTGAGCAGCCTGGTCTAATGGCACCAGTGAGAACAGACTGGCCCCTTCTTGGTACCCATCCTTAAGGTATCTGTAAACATTGGTCAGATCCCTTCTCAGCCTTCTCTTCACCAGACTAAACAGCCACAGGTCTTTCAGTCTTCCTTCATCAGACAGATGTTTCAGTCCCTTCATGATCCTTGTAGCCTCTGTTGGACTCTCTCCAATAGTTCCCACCTCTCTTGAACTGAGGAGTCTGGAACTGGACACGGTATTGGAAGTGAGGCCCCAGTGCAGAGCAGAGGGGCAGAAGAACCTCTCTTTACCAGCTGGCCACATTCTTCTTACTCCACCTCAGAATACCATTGGTACTCTTGGCCACAAGGGCATATTGTTCTCCCATGACAAAGTCTTCCAGAGAGACAAAAATTTCCGGCAGAGGAATGAGTTGTAGGTGAAGAACTGCAGTAAGGTTCAATAATGAACTCCACCTGCAAAAGCTCAGCCTAGCTTTCCTTACAAACTAGAGAGCAATGCTGCAGGCTTTCCCCAGACAGCCAAGGTGCTTTTAGTGTCTTTTGGGTAATATATTTTTCAGTTTTGGTTTCTTGCCTCTGAGAATTTTCTGTATCTATTTCTTTACACAGAATAACATAACAGTCTCAAAAGCTGGCTCAGACCAAGATAACGTAACAGACTGCAGATATAATAACCAAACTAGTTAGTCCTACTAGTAAAGCTAGTCAGTGGGGGTGGAACGATGTTCTCATGGAGTTTTTTTGCACCTAATCTTGTAGACTCTGAGAAGGAGGTAAAGATGAAGATAGTCATCAGCCAGATTAAAACACAACCAGGGAATTACATAGACTTTTGATACAAATGAGAAATAATCAAATCACAGAACTGTTTCAATTGGAAAAGACCTCTAATATCATTGATCTAACACCACCATGAGCATTAAATTATGTCCAAAAGTGTTGTGTCCACACAATCAACTTGAAAGTAAATAAACAGGAACAGTGAACATCTATAATATGGGGGAAAGATCCTGGAATAGAAACAGAACCAATCAAAACCTGATCTGGCACAGACAGAAGTTGTACAACCAGCATGGTTGCCTCTGCTTCTTCCTTAAAGAGCAGACACCTCATCCATCCCATGGAGTGAGCAGCCTGTCAGAAGGATGTCAAGGAACTAATATATGTTTATTAATATCTTTGGAGTGTCTATTATTGTGCATTATTTGTTGTACTGTTGATACTGAATTTCTAATTTTGTGGTTGCCAGTTAGTTATGTGTCATTAACTGCATGTCATTATGTGTCAATAAGTTAATTTAACCATGATGTGATTTCAATTATGTCAACCAGGTAGTTGTGTTTTGTTTTCTTTTTTTTTTCTCCTATGGCATGTCTGATCATTAAAAAGAAATAGTGTTGCTTGCAATTTGAGGCATAGTCAAGACAATTTGGAATCCTTTAGAGCAAGGATAGTGTTGCTTGCAATTTGAGGCATAGACAAGACACTTTTGAATCATTTAGAACAAGGACTGGATGAGGTCCCAGAAGGGATTCCAGATGAGACTCCCTGATTAAATGTTAGAAAGAATTCTTTACAGTAAGAGTGGTGAGGTACTGGGAAGTGTTGTCCAGGGAAATTGTGGATGCTCCCCCTTGGAGGTGTTTGGGGCCAGGTCAGATGGAAGGTGTTTAGGCTCGTGGCAAGAGAAATGGAACTATGTGATCTTTAAAGTCCTTTCCAAACCAAACCACTCTATGATTCTATCTCTTAGACAATGCATCTGCAGCACAGGACTTGAAAGCAGTTCTTCTGAATTCCAGGCCAGTATCCTAAACACTAAACTGTTCTTCCCAAGTTGAAGA
Organism: Tricholaema leucomelas; assembly: GCA_013400475.1. Taxonomy (NCBI): domain Eukaryota; kingdom Metazoa; phylum Chordata; class Aves; order Piciformes; family Lybiidae; genus Tricholaema lacrymosa; species Tricholaema leucomelas. Next base: position 157,758 of record WAAF01015416.1, read on the forward strand.
GAGCTCTGAACATGAAAGCAAAAAGCCTACAGACTTAGCAGGACATTCAGTTGCTGGAATTTGTGGCTTTCTATGCCTGCTGTACCCACAGGCATATCTTGGCCTCAAAAGCTGGCTGCTAGCTGTGCTTCAAGCATCTCGCAATAAAGGTGACCTGAAGCTACAAATCAGCCAAAGCAAGAAAGTCACATGCCACAGCTATATCTCTATGCTTGTGTGGTCCCTTATGTCCATCCCACTGTGCCTTACAGCACCAGAAGAGGACATGAATACAGGAAACCATCTCCTCAGATGACATTGCCACTGAAACAAGCTGCCCAGGAAAGTGATGGAGTCACCACCTCTGGAGGTGTTTAAATGTTAGGATGAGGAACTTAGGGACATGGTCTAAAAGTTTTGTACGAGGAGATACTAGGTTATGCTTGGAGTTGATGACCTTAAGGTCTCTTCCAACCAAGCAGTTCTCTGTTCCTGTGAAATTAGTTGTGTTTTGGTACAGCTTGCTTTGCAGTCTACTTTTTGTATGATTCACATACATCAAAGAGAATCATCCTGACAGAGTAGGCCAGAGGTTTTCCCCCAGAAGTCTACTGCTGAACACAAAAATAGAAGCCAGGGACAGCTGGACAACAGACTGGATTTTTGCCACAAGAGGAAATTATTGATGTATATTTCAATCTGTAAGTTAAAAGAGGAAAGATAAACTAGTAGGAATATTACAAGGCAAGACAGGAAGATGATGTAGGAGAGCATCTAACAGAAAAGACGTAGGAGGCAGACACAGGAATACAGCCCTGAGAACCTTTGGTATAGCTGGAAAGAAACTCAGAGATGGAAAAAGAAAGACCCACTGAAGAAGAGAGAGGAAGGCAGAAAACTGGGGGTTGGAAAAGATGACCTTCAAGGATCCCCTCCAATACAATGCATTCTATGATTCCATGGAATTACAGGGAATGACTCAGCAGACAAAAGGAAGAGAGGAAAGAAAATAAAAGAGAGAGGAAAAGCAAGAGATTTAAAGGAGAGAGAAACCAAGAGTAGCTTGTGTTGCATGTTCTCCAAAACAGTTTAGTTTTGTTGTCTTTCCTATGTGGCACACTACTCTGTAACTACAGCTAAGGTTATACAGCACAGGCACATTTTTACATACCTAAATATTTTTATGTATTTGTTTGATTTAAATATCTTCATAAATTAATTAAATCTTCATTTAAAAAAATATATGAAGGGAAATAAGAGATGATATTTGTGCAAAAAAAAAAACCCACCCATAACTACCAAAAGTCCTATCAAAGTGTGAATCAAATTGTATGTAAATCACACCAAGAAATGTTGTTTCAGAGTATCTGTTTTGCAGGACATTCAAGGATCTTGGTTTTCAAAGAATGTCTCCCACACAGCCTCTAAAAATCAGTTAATTCTGAAGCATCCTTCTGGCATCCAGGAGCTGAGAATGCCATTTCAGAAATCATGCCTGGAAATGCCAAATCACCAAAGGTCATTTCTACAACCCCTTATACCCACAGACACTTCCTGCTGAATCTCTGGACTTGAATCACAGGATCATAGAACTGTTTTGGTTGTAAAAGACCTCTAAGCCTGTTGAGTTCAACCACTGACCTAAACTTACCCAAGTGCCATGCCCACAGTTTTCTTGAACACCTCCAGGGATGGCAACTCTGTAGGCAGCCTGTTCCAGTGGCTGACCACCCTTGCAGGAAAGAATTTTTCCCAGTATCCAACCTAAACCTCCTCAGTTTTTCCCTCTATCCAACCTAAACCTTCTCTGGCACAATTTCAGGTCATTTCCTCTTTTCTTGTCACCTGATGCTAGGGAGACTGACTTGAGGTGCAGTATCACCATTGCCCAGTACAGGGGCACAATCATTTCCCTACTCCTGCTGGCCACACTGTTCCTGGTGCAAGCCCAGGATACTGTTGAGCCACCTGAGCACACTGCTGGCTCGTGTTCAGACAGTTGTCAAACAGCTGTTAACCACCTGTCAAAAACACCTCCAGGTCCCTTTCTGCTGAGCAATTTCCCAGCTACTCTGTCCCAAGCCTGGAGCATTGCACGGGGTTGGTGTGAACGTGGACAGTTCTTGCTCACAACAAAGTGTATCTCAAGAGTGGTGTCAGCTTCCTTCTCTGATATGCTTGTTGGAAATTATTAATCTAATGACTGTCTTCTAGCAATATCAAATGTGGACAAACAGCTACGAATCCTTGAAGTTTAATTATGTTTCTAAAGATGTAAATGCACCCAGAGGCTGAGGGAATGGGGAATGTGTTTTAATAAGTAATAACCTAGGTAAAATAAACAAACACTGTTTCTGTGCATGGAAGGGGAAGGGATTTTAAGTTAACTATTTCTTTCTTTTCGTTATAGTTGCAAAAGAGGGCAGTTGAAAACACCAAGCAGGACTCAAGCACGACTACAGAAGAGGAGAGAGCTGTTTGCTCAAGGTCACTAGCTACATCTTTTTGATCTCCCTTGTTAGAGAAATGGTTGAACTGAAGAAGAAAAATAATTGTAATACTTAAAAACCCCTCAGCCAGCATACAGCCATCAATGCTTGCTAAAGTGATGCAAGGCAATAACTTGCCAAAGCCAGTACTGATCTCGAGAAACTATTTGTTCTGTCTGCTAAAATCATTCCACAGCATTCTACTATTTACGGTTTTACACTACCACATAACGCCTCGGTTTGGAAGGGACATCTTGTCCAACCCTCCCCTACAAGAAGCAGGGACATCTTTAACAAGATCACAATGTCTTTGGGGTATGAGGCCTCCGCTACACTCCTAGGCAACCTGTTCTGTCGCTGCTGTCATTGCTGCTTTGTTCTCTTGTTGCCACCAGGAATCTGACAAATGCAATGACACCCTTTGGATAGAAGCAAGTGCTCTTTATCCCAGGCCAGTGCAATCATGAGACCTATGCAGGGCAGAGGACCAAAAGCAAAAGACCAAAAGGCTCCATCACCCTGAGGTGACTCCTTTTATCCCATCGTACAAACAATGCATTAACATAATTTAGGGGAGTACAGCCCAATCTTTAGCATACATCATGTCTTGTTTTTCCCTGGGCCAGGTGTCCCACACTGTTCCAGTGCTTCACCACCCTCATTATGAGGAACTTCCTCTTAATGTCCAACTTAAATTTATTCTGCTGTAGTTTAATGCCATTGTTCCTCATACTATCATCACAGGTCCTTCTAAAAAGTCCATCCCCAGCTTTTCTGTAGGTCACTCTCGGGTACTGGAAGGCCACTATAAGGTGTCCCTGGAACCTTCTCTTCCCCAGGCTGAGCAGACCCAACTCCCTCAGCCTGTCCTTACAGAAGAGGTGCTCCAGCTCTCTGATCATTTTTGAGGCCTTTCTCTAGATGTGTCCCATTGGGTTCATATTTCTTATGTTGGGATCTCCAGAGCTGGGACACAGTATTCCAAATGAGGTCTTGCCAGAACAGAGTGGCAGAATCACCTCTCTCAATCTGCTGGCCACACTTCTTTTGAAGAAAGATTCTGGGTGTGATGTTTCATGTTCATTAAGCTCTTCTGCTCTTTTCTAATCCAAAATATCCCACTGCTGGATTAATGAGTATTTAGCTCCCGTGATGTGAGAGACTGGTTCCTTATTTCAGCTCATTGTTGCCGGGACAGAAAACCACAGGCCAACACCACCACCATGGCAACAGAGCTAATTCCAACAAAACCATGAGACTAGAAGCTTCCTGTCTTTTGAATATGATGCTAATTCCAACCAAACCACAAGACAAGAGGCTTCTTTTTTTTTCTGGCTGTGGAGCTAATTCAGAGAAATCACACCTAACCCCTGGGAAACAGAGAGGTTGGAGCCCCCTGAAAACCACTGGACCCTCCTCAGTGATGGTATCAAGCACATGCACCACCACTGAGTAGTTAGTGTGGTTAAGCAAAGCTGTTCTCAGAATATGCTAAGTGGTTTTCAGAAGAACATCAATATATAATAAGGGCAATCAGACAAAAGGAGAGAGACTATCAACTTTGAATGGAACGTTTCCCAACTCACCAAGACAACAAATTGGACTGGAGGGATGCCCCAGATCCACAGTGGTAGTTATCCCCACTTCTCCTTTCCTTCCTTGCTTTTCCTCCTTTCCTGTACTGCTGAGAATCATGTCTGGACCCCACTGGGGCAATGCAGAATCCCACTTTATTGCAAACAGAGCTACTTTTTATACCATAATACAGACAGAACATAATACAAATGATGTACAACTTTGTTTTTAATGGACTTTTCCCTTTCATCTTTTGTTTTTCTTGGGTCACCTGGGCTGTTATCTTAGCTGCTGCTTCCCTCTCATGGGGGTGGCACCCTGCAGCTTCTGGGAATCAAGGCTGTTCACTCTCTACACAGCTCATTATTTTTCTTTCTTACATTTCTCCTTCTCAAATTCCCACACTATACTGCTAATCCTTCCCTTCACAAAAATAAGATTAAAGTGGTTTTCTCAGCCACATACTTGGTGCTGTCTCAGTTTCATTTGGGGGATCCCTAAAAGAACCTACTCTCCCACAACAGTGGGTTGAGACATCTGGAATGTGGTGCCTTTTTACCACACCCTAGAGGACATGACAATAATTCTTCTGCAGTTCTTGCCACTTTGATCTCTGCCTTTCTGTCTTCCAGAGTGAATAACTACAATACACTGTATTTGGGAATATAAACCTTGAAGAAAACAAAAGCCATTCATTTGTCTTTCAATGATTTGAAGGTGTTCTGGCAATTGCAACCCTGACCAGTGGACTGGTGTCCTCACATCTGTTAATAAGTCAGAGCTTTGCTAACTTTCAGATTTAGTTGTAATGCTGGTGAGGATTTAATTGACTCATACTTTAGGCTCCTCTATTCATTTGACTATTAATGTAGTTTACAGCCAATCATCTTAGAACACACACATCTCATAAGTTGCTACCATGCTGCTGAAGACATGGCAACTCTGAAAACACATCTTACACTCTATGATTCCAACCATGCTTCTTTCTGCTCTTTTTTTCTGTTTGGAGAACTGAACAGCTGCCTTTGCCAATGGAAGCTGCTGTGATTACTGTAGTCTAATTCAAGAAACATTTAATTCCTTTTCAATAGCTGCATCAGACATGTCCCCATCTGTGCAGCTTCACAGAGAAGAACCTTGGAGTCCTGGTGGACAGTAAGTTGACCATGGGACAATAATGTGCCTATAAGGCCAAGAGGGCAAATGTTATCCTGGGATCCATTACAAAGACTGTGGCCAGCAGGTCAAGACAGGTTCTTCTCACCTGCTGCCCTGGTGAAACCACACTTGGAGTATTGTGTCCAGTCCCAGGGTCCCCAGTTCAAAAGGGACAGGGAAATGCTAGAGAGAGTCCAAAAGAGGTTACAAGGATGATGACAGGACTGGAAGGAAGGATCTGATGAGAAAAGGCTGAGAGAACTGTGGCTGCTTAGCCTGGAGAAGAGAAGGCTGAGAAGGGAATCTGAGCAGTGTTTACAAATATCTGAAGGGTGAGGGTCAGGATGAAGAGGCCAGACTCATTTGACTGGTGCCCAGTGTAAGACAAGGAACAATGGACACAAACTGGAACACAGGAATTTCACCTGAGCAGGAGGAAAAACTTCTTTGTTGTGTCAATGCTGGAGCCGTGGAGCAGATTACCCAGAGAGGCTGTGGAGTCTCTTTCTCTGGACACTTTCCAAACCCACCTGGACATGTTGCAGTGTGGCCTGCTCTAGATGATCCTCCTTTATCAGGGAGGTTGGACTCAATCTCCAGAGGTCTCTTCCAACTCCTAACATTCTGTAATTTTGTGTCACTTCAATCTGTAGTCAGTTTCATGGCATTTGGGTTGATCCTAAATCATGCCTTCCAAAATACACTCTACTCCAAACATAATGTGTAGGATCAACACGTGTAGGATCCATGTAGGATCTGGAGCCCCCAACACAAAAGTGTAGGATCCCATGTAGGATCTGGAGCAGGTCCAGAGGAGAGCCATGAAGATGCTCAGAGGGCTGCAGCAGCTCTGCTATGAGGACAGGCTGAGAGAGTTGGGGCTGTGCAGCCTGGAGAAGAGAAGGCTTCGAGGAGACCTTAGAGTGGCTTTCCAGTATCTGAAGGGAGCCTACAGGAAGGCTGGGGAGGGACTATTGACAAGGTCTGGTAATGTCAGGGTGAAGGGGAATGGGTTTAAACTGGCAGAGGGGAGATTTAGACTGGATGTTAGGAAGTTCTTTACAGTGAGGGTGGTAAGACACTGGCACAGGTTGCCCAGGGAGGTTGTGGATGCTTCCTCCCTGGAGGCGTTTAAGGCCAGGCTGGATGAGGCCTTGAGCAGCCTGCTCTAGTGGGAGGTGTCCCTGCCTATGGCAGGGGGTTGGAGCTGAATGATCCTTGAGGTCCCTTCCAACCTAAACCATTCTATGATCAAGAAAAAAGTACCTGACTCTTCTTCAGCTAGCTAAAGTTGCATGATACAGCTAAAGAAACACATGGGAGACTGAGAGTACTGCTACTTTCAGCCTGACTCAGTAACTTCCCAATATTCTCCATGTTATCACAGAATAAGTCAGAAGGGACTGGAAAGCTGTTTATCAAGTATCAGATGGTGCTTTCTCTGAACCTTCCAGCATAAGCAAGCCATATGGTTTGTGTTGTGGGAATCTCATTCTTGGCATAATTATCCACTAATTAAAGTTGCATTCACTAGGCAGTAGACACAGAGCTTTGTTTATTAGGTGTGACCTTTAGAAGCATGTCAGCAACATTAATATCTAATGTTCTAATAAACCATGTTTGTAGCAGGTGGGAGATGTCAAAAAAGGAGGGAGAGATGGCATCACAAAAGGATGGGGAGATAGTGTCAATAAAGGAGGGAGAAAAGTGACATCACAGAGGAGGGAAATGATGTCACAAAAGGGAGGGGAAACAGGCACCTGTATTGGGTTTGGCTGAGCTGGAGTTAATACTCTCCAGAGCATCTTTCTAGTGCTGTGTTTTGCAGTGCTATAGCTGGGGCAATGGATACAAAGCAGAACATAGGAAATTCCACCTCAGCAGGAGGAAAAATTTCTTTACTATGAGGGTGACGGAGCTCTGGCTGCCCAGACAGGTTGTGGAGTCTCATCTGGAGACCTTCCAAACCTGCCTGGTCACATTCCTATGTTACCTGTCCTAGCTGTATTGATAGGGAGGTTGGACTGGATGACCTCCAGAGGACCCTTCCAACCCCAACCTACTTTTATGATTCTATGTGATAGAAATAACCAGTTCTGACTTTCAAAACACCTACATCCTTACTAAGGCAAGGTCATGTCTGATAATGCTAAATATGGAGATAGATTCCTGTCTTCAGACCTGCTGCTGCTGATTCCATTTCTTGTCTCATGACAGGGTGTGTGCTGCCACCAGACCCCTGCCAATGCATGACAATACACAGGAAGATTTCCTGGGGAGCTGCACCTGGACATCGAGCTAAAAAACTGCATAAAGGGCAGGAGGAATGCCTGCCAAAGTGTGCACTTCTACCAGAATACCAAGGGTGGACCTCCACCAGACCACCAAGTGGAACTCCACCAGACTACCAGAGCTGCACCACCATCAGAAGAACCCCTGACGAACTCCACAGAAGATCATCCCTGGGCCGTGAACCTTTCTCTCTCTCCCTCCCATCTGCAACTGAGGGTAATATGAGGCTCTTTTCCTTTCCTGTTTCTTCTCTTCTTCTCCATTGTTCTCTTTATCTCTCTCTCTCCCCCTTCTCTCTCTCTCCCTCTGTTTTGTCCAACTTTATCCTTTAATAAATAGTTTTGTGGTGATACATGGCCTCGTTTGCACCTTAATTTCACAACGTGGAAATCCATAAGAACAGATCTTGCTCCTCTGGACAGAGATATTGTTCATCTCTGTTCTCTGGACCTTGACACAGGGTAGGCCTAAATCACAGTGCCACATCTGATGCTGAGGTATGAAACTCACCAGTGAAAGACACATCTTTATAATTTAGTGGAGCTGCAACATAAGAAAAAAAACCCAACCTGCCTATGAAGAGAGAACTGTATATATAAATCTGGTTTTCTTTCTCTAGTATGCAATATGCTGTTTCTATCCAAACCTTTATGCAGCCTAAGTAGGTCAAGACATTTAGAAAAAGGTCAGAAGAGTTATTTTTCAATGCTTTCCATCATATGACATTTTTCCCTAGTAAAAGTCATGGAGAAAGTATTTGGGATGTTTATGAAGAAACTTTTTTTCCAGCATTGTTATCTTTTTCTTCCCTGAACATCAATTGTACTAGGAAATATCTCTCCTTCTTACAGCCCACCTCACCCTAAGCACACAAAAAGATTATTGGAGAGTAGAATTGAAACCAGTGAACACAAGTTTCTTCACTCCTAGAAAAAGTAAACCAAAATTCATTACCAACACCAAAAGAGGCTGAATTAGACAAGCACCAAGGTCAGAAAGAATATCAGCCAATACTGCTGGATATAAAGAAACATTCAAACTTGCTTCATCTTCACATATCTTCCTGCCCTTTAACAAATGGCAAATACATGGAAACCCAGTGTAATACCCAGTAGCCACTTCCAGCAAGCTGTTGATCGGTAAAATCATGGTTCAGACAGGGATCTGCTGGAGACAGCCTGGAAGAGAGCTACCAGGATGACTGCAGAACTTGAACATCTCTTGTATGAAGAAAGACTGAGAGAACAGAAGCAGTTTAGTTTGGATAAGAGAAGGCTGAGAGAGGATACTATTAATGCCTATAAATACCTGAGGGGTGGGTGACAAGATGAAGATGCCAGTCTCGTTTTGGTTGTGCCTATTGATAGGACAAGGAAAAGCAGGTAGAAGCTAGAATACAAGATTTTCCACATCAACACAAGGAGAAACTTCCTTCTGGTGAGAGTGACAGAGCACTGGAGCAGGCTGCCCACAGAGGTTGTGGAGTCACCTTCTCGAAAGACTTTCAAAACTCACCTGAATGTGTTCCTATGTGGCCTGCCCTAGGTGATCCTGCATTGACAGAATCACAGAGTTTCTTAGATTGGAAAAGACCTTCAAGATCATTGAGTCCAATCATTAGTTTCACACTGACAAGTCCTTGACTAAACCAAATCCCTCAGCACAACATCAAATCACTACGAATCGCTATGGTTGGAAAGGACCACCAGGATCATCCAGTCCAACCTTCATCCCAGCATCCTTAATCACCAGATGATAGTCTCAAGTGCCACATCCACCCTCCTTTTAAACACCTCCAGGGATGGTGACTCCACCACCTCCCTGGGCAGCCCATTCCAGTGCCTAAGGACACTGCCTCCTAAACAGGGCAGTTAGACTTGATCTCTGGAGGCCACTTCCAACTCCTAACATGCTGTGACTGGTGAAAATGCACAGTATTTTCCTGACATATAGTTTTAAAATGAATATATTTATTCTCCAAAGCATCTTTTTATTCACCATAAATCCTCAACCTGCTGTGGGAAGATGGCAGCTCTTTGGGTTCACAGCAGGCTAAAGAGCATTTCAAAACTCTTCCTCCCTTGCTAAAAAAGTGAGGAAGGAAGGAATTTTCACCTGCAAGGTTTTATCTTGGCCAAGTTCATATCTTGCAGGTAATGGCAAATCCTTGGGTGACAATAATGATAAAAACTTTGGAAATTCTCCAAGAGGAAAACAAGCTTGCTCATTTGGCTTCTTATACAATCTCTAGATGACATTTTACATGCTGCTTCAGGTAATTTTTGCTTTTACATGCTCCAGAGGGATGCATTCTTCTAACCAACGGCTGCCTACACAAGTTATGTGGTAGCACAGCTCTACCAGTCATTCATCTTCGAATCTGGATTGTGATTTCATGGGTTCATAGTTTTTAGAGTTGATATCTATGCACTGAAACTCTAAGACTGAAGTGGTTTAAATCAGGTCCTGAAAAGTTCCCCATATCCTTTGATTCAGACAGCTTCACTCTAGATTAGCCTTGAAGTAAACCCTGTCCTTTTCACAATAATTTAGGCAGGGGTGACTGAAGATGTAGAGAGAAGTTCTGAAAATCTCATCTTTGGCTGTGTTTATCACCAAGCTGAACGATGTTTTGAGCAATCTGGTCTAATGGGAGGTGTCCCAGCCCACAGCAGAGGGTTTGGGACTAGATGATCTTTAGGGCCCCTTCCAACTCAAGCCATTCTATGAAATAAAACAAAACATTCTAAATTGTTGTCTTTTACCTTTATCCAGAAGAGAAAAAACAAGCAAACAAAAACACTACAGGAAAAACATCATACTCAAACTGAAACATTATACTCAAAATTGATGTGGCCAGCAGGTCAAGGGAGGTGATTGTCCCCATCTATTCTGCTCTGGTGAGACCCTACCTGCAGTACTGCATCCAGTTCTGGAGCCCCTATTACAAGAAGGATGTAGAGATGCTGGAGCGTGTCCAAAGAAGGGCCACTGGGATGCTCAGAGGGCTGGAGCACCTTTCCTATGAGGACAGACTGAAAGAGTCGGGGCTGTTTAGTCTGGAGAAGAGGAGGCACTGAGGTGACCTTCTTGTGGCCTTCCAGTATCTGAGGAGGGCCTACAAAAAAAGCTGGGGAGGGACTTTTTAGGCTACCGGGGGAATGGAGCAAAGCTGGAGGTGGGGAGATTCAGACTGGGTGTGAGGAGGAAGTTGTTCAGTAAGAGAGTGGTAAGAGCCTGGCATAGGTTGCCCAGGGAGGTGGTTGTGGCCCTGTCCCTGTCAGTGTTTAAGGCCAGGCTGGATGAGGCTGTGGCCAACCTGCTCTAGGGTAGGGTGGCCCTGCCCATGGCAGGGGGGTTGGAACTAGATATCCTTGTGATCCCTTCCAATCCTGACTAATTCTACTCTATGATGTTTTATTTTGTGTCTTCAGTCCTCCAAAAGTAATACCAAAGCATACAAGAGACTGATAATAACTACTATTCATATTTAAAAACCAAACAAACCCAAGAAGAATCAGTGCTACAGAGAGCAGTTTAAAACTAATCATCAAAACATCTAGAGTGAAGCATTTACCTCCTGGAGAGGGTGTTGGCTGCACTTCCCTGTGAAAGGATGTGATGGTTTGGGTGTCCCCCACCCCCCACACTTTAGAAATCACCCAGACTAAACTCAGTCAGCTCTGGAAATATGAATGAAGCTTATGTTTACAGCTGGCACAATTTACTAGCAGATAGTTACAGTATGTACAGTTATAGACAGAAATAGACAAGGTAAAAGGTAACACAGAAACACAACTTCCCTCCCAGAAACCTGAGTCCCCAGGAGGGGCTCTCAACCACCCCTCACCTTCCCCCTACCCCTCTCAACCTTACCCCAGTCCCAAGGAAGAATGGAGGTTCGGCCAAGAGGATTTAAGAAGCAAAGGTGAAATCAGCCAAAGCTAAAGGAGGGTGAGGTTAGAAAGCAAGATGGAGTCCAGCCAGCAGCCTCAGCTCTCCCCAGCAGGCAAGGAGCTGAGAGCACAGCCCAGCATGAAGTGCCCAAGCAGAAGTGACCTTATCTAATGTTTTGCTTTTCCTGGCTACCCATCTCAGCAAGACTGTGAGGGAAGCAGACCTCACCATTGTTTTCATTTCTCAGCCTATGATCTAATTCTTCTCACCAAAACATTCTAGTAGGCTCAAACTAGCACACCTCTCCAGAATTTCACTGTATGAGCTGTTTGGGGACAGCAGTGCACTCTTGCTACACAGATGTACCATGCACACTCAGTACACTGAGCATGAGGAACATAGACTATTATGTGATAATTCTCTTGAGCAGGACTTTCACACTTTAGGACAGTGTTTATTAGAGATTGATTAATAAGATGCAATTTAGCACCTAGGGGAGGAAAAGAGAGCTCAGGTATTCAAGACATTTGTTTTGAAATGATTGGAAGAGGAGACTGCAGAAATGCATTCTAGAATCATAGATTCATTAAGGTTGGAAAAAGCCTCCAAGATCATCAAGTCTAACCATCAATCACACGTCACCGTGGCCATCAAACCACATCCCAAAATGCCATGTCTACACATTTTTTGAACACTTCCAAAGTCAGTGTCTCTATCAGCTCCCTGTGCAGCCTGTTCTAATGTCCAAACACTCTTTCAGTAAAGAGTTTTTTTTTCTTAATATCCAATCTAAACCTTCCCTGTTGCAACTTGGGGCTGTTTTCCCTTGTTCTATCATTAGTTACTTGGGAGAAGAGACCAATACCCACTGCACTCCAAGCTTCTTTTGGAAGCTGTAGAGAGCAAGGAGGTCTCCCCTCAGCCTCTATTTTAGGATCATAGAATCGTTAAGGTTGGAAAAGATCACCAAGTCCAACCTACTACCCAACAATTGCTGCAAATTACCTTCCTTTCTTCTACTCCACATGCAAGAGATGGATTCAGCATTATGGATACATCAGACCTGCTGGCATAGGGGAGGGGATTTCAGAATTGACCTTGGAATAAAGAATCCATTTGGGGGTTTGGTGGGGAGAGAGATCTCTGAACATTGTCTTAAACATTTAGAATTGTCCTGTTAATTTTAGTTTCAAGAAGTACATGGGTAACAGGGATGATGGGCATTTTTTTCTCATTCTTCTCCATTATGTATGCTCTTCAGCAATGTGGGTAATAAATTGTGCTGACCTTTATCAGAGACAGGGTGTAACTGCTGAAGAGGAAGTAACATAGCTGCACATCATGTTGTCCATTTGCCACTGCACTTTCTAGGCTTTCTGATATCCCATAACCACACTAATGAGCACATCAACTCAATACCCTTACTCACAAATGCCTTTTGAATCATTCCATCAGCTCTGATGGCTGAGGTGAATGCAAACAGCAATCCGGGATCTGAAGCTAGGCTAATGTGCAGGAAATGATGCACACTTTAATTTACAAGAGCCTCAAGCATCAAAATAAGAAAGCCTTCCCCTTATTATATTCCATGCCATCATGACATGTTAAGCCTGTAGGACTGCACTGTCATATCATGACAATGTGCTCAGCAGATTTCATACATGTCACCTATAATGAGTGCTACATGAATACAGTAAAGTTGAAAGACACCCATTTAGGAGTGCTGGAAACAAGAAACAAATGTAATTGGAGTCATGCATCACTTGGTTATTTCTCAGAAGTTGTTCTCACACTTAGAGAATCAAATAACAGTTTCAGGCAGAAGGAATCTCTAGATAATCAAATCTAGACATTAACCTAACACCCAAGTGCCATGGTCACATGTTTCTTGGACACCCCCTGGGATGGTGACTCCACTATTTCCCTGGCCAGCCTGTTCCAATGCCTAACCATTCTTGCAGGAAAAAAATGTTCCCTAATATCCCACCCAAACCTCCCCTGGTGCAGTTTTAGGCCATTTCCTTTTGTTCTATCACCTGATAATAGGGAGAAGAGGGCAATCACCACCTCACCACAACCTCCTTTCAGGTAGTCACAGAGATCAGTGAGGTCTCCCTCAGCCTCTTCTTCTCCAGACTAAACAATCCCAGTCCCTTCAGCCTTTTAAAACTCATGCCAGAGATTGCTGGAAGCAGTTATAGAAAGGGACAGATGAAGGTGAACTCAAAGTCTATTCACAACAGCTAAGAAATATCTACCTACTTCCAGGTGGGAACTTCCTATCATAGGAAGGCTAAATGTGAGTGTTTCATACATTTGTTTTCCTTCATAGCACAATACAGAACTCAATAACCCTGCAGTTTCTGCTTCATTTACTCACTGACAGTCTGGGTCTCCAAGTCAGTGCCATCTCCCCTTTCTTTCTGGTGTGATTTACTGAGGCCATTTGAAACCTGCCAAGCATGTTGTCTTTTTCTTTTTCTTTTTTAATCCCCGTCAAATTCTGCATCTAATATTTAAATAATGACAACACCTCAGCAAGTCTGCTTTGATCTTCTTATGGACACCCAATTGCTGTATTCCTATCACTGACACTTTTTCTTTGCTTCCCTCCAAGGCTTTGACTTCAGTTGAGACCAATCATAAAGTCTGTTGAGGTTGGAAGGAGATCTTTGAGATCATCAAGTCCAACAACTCACCTAGAGCTCACAATCCCACTATTACTGCTCACCCACTAAACCATGTCCCTCAGCACCACATCCATGTGGCTTTTAAATCTCTCCAGGGATGGTGACTCCACCAGCTCCCTGGGCAGCCTGTTCAAATACTTGATAAGCTTTTCTGTAAAGAATTTTTTCCTAATACCCAACCTGAACCTCCCGTGGCACAACTTGAAGCTGTTTCCATTTGTCCTGAGACCAAGTGAGGTGCAATGTCTTTCAGAGGGCAAATCTGCTGTAGTTATCTGCTCTGCAAAAAGGTGGCAGTTAACACTAAGAGACAGAATGTCCCTTAAAACCAGTCCTTCAGAAATCTATGGTGATCATAATCTAAGATAAACCTGAGAGATGTGTATCCTGGTAAACAGGTGAAAACTGGTTTCTCTTTTCAGCTGAACTTGCACAAAGGTCGTCTTGTCCAGCCTCCCTGCAGTGAGCACGGACAGCTCCAATTACATCAGGCTGCTCAGGGCCACATAAAGTCTCATCTTGAATGTCTACAATGACAGGACCTCAACACATCTCTGGGCAATCTGTTCCAGTGTTCCATCACCCTCGTTGTGAAGAACTTTCTCGTTATGCCCAACCTAAATGTACCTTGTTCCAGTTTAAAACCATTGCCCCTTGTCCTATCACATGCCCTTCTAAACAGTTCCTCCCCAGGACCTGCATCTTTAAACATGTTTACCTTTAAGCAAGTTCATTCTCCTTGAGCATATTTAAACAGCCAAGTTCCACAATTTCCTAATTCCTTCCCCAGCCTAATAAAAACCCATGCTGCTGAACTTCATACGTATTTCACCTTTATAAGACAAGAGGAAATGGCCTCAAGTTGTGCTGGGAGAGGATTGGTTTGGGTGTTGGAGATAATTTCTTCCCCAGAGTGGTTGTTAAGCCCTGGAGAGAGCTGCTCAGAGTGGTGATGGAGTCCCCATCCCTGAAGGGATTTGGAAGTTGTGTATATGTGGTGCTGAGGGATATGGTTTAGTGGTGAACTTGTGATGGACTCTTTGTCTTTGAAGGTCTCTTCCAACCAAAACAATTTTATGATTCTATAAATAACCCTACACATGAGACACCTTCTACTAAACCTGCAGTGGTGACCATCTTGTTATTTCAGTGATGCCCAAGATAACCACAAAGGAAGGATTATTAGTACACACAGTATGAAAGCATACTATGGAAACTGCATTTTGATCAGTTATCTGAGGTTTTTTACTTGCAGTTTCACCATGCATATGGAAATATTTCTAATTAAGGCAACTTTAAAGACTAAAGAATGCATTACGAGCTTAAGAAATTAGCAAGTTTCACTGCTGCTTGCAAGCAGACACCTACAACATCACTTTGTTTTAGAAAAGCATCAACTGGAATGCTGAGTCATGTCTGGATTTACATTTACAGGAAGTAGACACAGATTTTCACTGATTTTTTCAGAGTTTCAAGGTCAGTACATGACCTTGGCACCATTGATCTTTATTTATGTCAGGAGACTAATAGGGTTATGGAATTAGAATCTGTGCCTGAGTGAAGGGAAGCCTGTGGACAGATAAAAACTTCTCTGCTTAAACCACAGAGATTACAGCACACATTGATCTTTCAGAAAGGTGAGAGGTAACCAAAAAATACCAATGCTCCTTGTTCAGTGTTCATCAAATAAGACCCAAAGAGATGTAGGTCTTCTGCTTGGAAGACAGTGAAAAAGTTGGAGAATAGTGCAAGAGTTGGGGCTGTCTGGACTGAAGAGAAATCTCCAGAGAGACATCATAGTAGTCTTTTCAGTACCTGAAGGTGGTACAAGAAAACTGGAGAGGGACTTTTTTTACAAGGGCTTGTAGTGATAGGATGAGAGGAAATGAATTGAAGCTTGAGGAGGGGAGTTCTAGACTGGATATTGGAAAGAAATTCTTTACAGTGAGGATGGTGAGACACTGGAATGAGTTGTCCGGGGGGGTTGTAGATGCCTCCTCCCTGGACAAGGCTTTGTGCAACTTGGCCATGGCACTGGATGAGACTTCAGATTCCTTCCAACCCAAACCATTCTATGAGTCCATCCTCCCCATGGTGATTTCCAATGGTAATACCAATAGTAGCACATAATTTAAAACTGCCAGTCACCAGTCTACTTGTACATCATCCCCTCGAAAGATCAACTCCTTGCCTACAATTCTGACTGACCTGCTCAGACTCTCTAGCAGCATGTGTATTGTTTATCTGAGGTTTCTAGAGAGACTAGCACATCTGGGACCTTATCTTGGTTAGTATCCCAAAGTATTAGTAAGGCAAAGCATGGGTAAGATTAAAAACTACCAGTGCCTCTCAGGCAGCTGTGGTTGGCACTGATCAATTACCTGCTTAGATTAGATTTGTATGCTGAGTTCTGTCCATTCTGAGTGAATGACTGAGTCATAAAAATGTTTCATGTGGAAGGAGCTGAAACATTAGCAACCACTGTCCCAAGACCAAGTGAATGTGGAATGTCAATCACCTGGTTAAGAACTAGTGTAAACACAGAGGTTCAGACACTGTTTGAGTCCACTGGGTGAGCCATGCAGAGTAGTGATTGAATCTGTCATCTGCACAGGATGTTCTTAGCAACGAGGGCGATGGAACACTGGAACAGGCTGCCCAGAGATGAGTTGAGGCCCTGTCCCTGGAGACGTTCGTGGGCAGCCTCATGTAATTGGAGATGTCCCTGCTCACTGCAGGGGGGGTTGGACAAGATGACTTTTGAGGGTCCCTTCCAACCAGCTGCATTTTATGATTCTGTAAGAACCCCAGAGCAAATCTGAGGAAACAAAGAGGCAGAGTTGCTAATTTTAGGCCAAATATTTTTCTTGTGGCTGAACTGGATGGCTGTGCAGGAAAACTTTCCCATCTTCTTTTTCACTACATACAGGAAAATACAAGACCCAGCACTTTATAAAGTAACACCTGACTCATCTCAGCAGTTTCACCACCTAATGGGAAGTCTCACTAACTGCTCAAGCAACAGTGAGACATAGTGAAGTCATTTATCAAGATCCCATTCTTGCATAAAAAGAGGAAAGAAATGAGGTGCAAACCTGAGAGAAAACAGCTGAACAAATTTATTTTCTTAAAGAGTACACAGGTCCCAGTCAATGATAATGATGGGAAGGAGAAGAGAGTGGGCTATACACCAAGTTACATTTGCCTTCTATCTCTGGCAGTTTATCTCATTCTTCTTAGCTCAAAGGAGTCTAATTTTAGACATATTGAAAGAAAAAAGGTGCTGTCATTAGTCTGTGAGTTATTTAGTCATACAGCTAGCAAGGAAATACAGTGATGGAATCTCTCCTGCATCTACCCTCTAGAGATTCAGATTTATCTTCTATATCACAACAGATAAGAGTTAGTCAGTAAGCCAAAGAACTTCCAAATCCTTCCTCTTCTAGCTATTTGGATGAAGTATTGAAATAGAGTTTAGGGCAGCAACCCAATTCACCAATATTTCAGAAGAAAAAAGGGAAAAAATAGCCATTTTCCCTTGCTTAAAGTTTATTTGATTTAACATTGAGAGCTTGAACTTTTTCTAAGCCCAGGGGCCATGGACAAAAGAAGCAAGTAAAATCCCAGCACACTACTAGGGTGAATTAAGTTTAGGCTAGAAATCCTAAATCAGAGCAGAGAAATAGATTAGAATATAAACCTGTTTTTCTAAGAGGTCAAAAGTTCAGATGTCAAAAAATTGGACAAATAAATAGAGGTAAATCCAAAAAAAAAAAAAGAGATAGGAAAAAAAATAAAAGGCATTTTTCAATAAAAATGATAATGAGCAGCAGCTTATATTAGACTGGGAATGATAAATAAAAAGGTAATCTGACAATACATTTCTGGAGTTTTATTGAATGAAGGACTCGGACAAAACTTTCCAGAAAGACTTTGAGGAATCAGCTCTGGCTAGGAAGAGTTGAAACAAAAGGGGGGAAAAAAAAAAGAAAGAAAAGATGTTCTGAAACTCAGCAAGTGTGGAAATCAAATTCACATGTTCAAAGGACACAAAGGGAGCAAAGTTGAGACACTGAAGTTTGACAGAGGTGGCCTGAATAGACTAAAACCCAAACTAGGACCAGTAATTTGTGTTAGAAAAACGTGACTGACTGTTGTGTCTCCAGTATCAGTAAAATCTCATACTGGACTTTAAGAGCTTGCCAAAGTCAAAAGATTTCTATGCTTGCAGAGATGATTCATAGAATCATAGAATAGCTGAGGTTGGAAGTGACCTCTGAAGGTCATCTAGTCCAATATCCCTGATCAAGCAGAATGACCTAAAACCAGTTGCACAGGACTGTGTCCATTTGGAATATTTCCAAGAACAGAGGCACCACAAACTCTCTAGGCAACCTGGGGGTGTTTAGCCTGGAGAAGAGGAGGCTCAGGGGTGACCTCATTGCTGTCTACAACTACCTGAAGAAGGTTGTAGCCAGGTGGGGTTGGTCTCTTCTCCCAGGCAACCAGCAACAGGACAAGGGGACACAGTCTCAAGTTGTGCCAGGGGGAAGTATAGGCTGGATGTTAGGAGGAAGTTCTTCACAGAGAGGGTAATTGGTATTGGAATGGGCTGCCCAGGGAGGTGGTGGAGTCACTGTCCCTGGGGGTGTTCAGGAAAAGACTGGATGAGGCACTTAGTGCCATGGTCTGGTTGACTGGCTAGGGCTGGGTGCTAGGTTGGACTGGATGATCTTGGAGGTCTCTTCCAACCTGGTTGATTCTATTCTATTCTATTCTATTCTATTCTATTCTATTCCAGTGTTTGGTGATCCTGAGGGTAAAAAAGTTTCTTCTGATGTTTAAATGTAGTTTTTGTATATTAATTTGTGTCTAATACTTTCTGTTCTTTTACCATCCTCACCACTGAGAAGAATCTGAAATCCATCTTCTTTACACATCCCCAGCAGATATTTAGACATATGAAGCCTTTCCTCAGCATGGCTTAACAGTCCCAGCTCTCAGCCTATCCTCATATGGATGTTCTAGTCCCATTAAAGTCTCCGTGCCCTCTTGCTGAACTGGCTTCAGTATGTTGGTGTCCTTCTTGTGCTGGCTAGCCCAGAACTGGACACACCACTCCAGATGCAATGTCACAAGTGCTGAGGAAAGAGGAAGGAGGGCCTCACCTTTTCTAAATCTGATGGTGACACTTCTTCTAATGCATCTTGAGACCTTGTTAGTTCTCTTGCCACGAAGGCACAATGCTGGCTTTGTGATCAGTTCATTGTCCACCGGGACTCTAGAGCCTAATATGCAAAGCTGCTTTCCAGCTGGTAATTGCCCAGCCTGTAATGGTGCCTCAGGCTATTCCTCCTCAGGTACCAGGTTTGACAATTCTTAAAGTCCATGAAAAGCTTTGAAGGCTTTATCCAGTGGGCAGAATGAAAAGAATTGGAGAATTACACATCATTTTACATGTTTCAATTCTTGGCCTCATTTTTTAAGTAGCAGAGATACACTAAAATGTAGAAAACAGTTTAGGCTCCAAATTTCTTTTTGTGGACCCTTTCTTAAACCAACTCTATGATTTGTGCAATGCTGCTGACGTGTTTTAATCTTATCATCTGGATCACATCTCACATTGCCATTTTTTCCCCTGACTATTTAACTGTTAACTTGCTTTCCCTTACCCTGAAAAGTTTTGGGATAATAGAATCTTAACCTTATTCTAAGTTGGGTCCCACCTTGTTTAGTTGTGATGGTTTGGGTGTCCCCCGCCCCCCCACACTTTAGAAATCACCCAGACTAGACTCTGGAAATATGAATGAAGCTTATATTTACAGCTGGCACGATTTAAAAGCAGATATTTACAGTATATACAGTGATAGACAGAAATATACAAGGTAAAAGGTAATACAGAAACACAACTCCCCTCCCAGAAACCTAAGTCCCCAGCAGGGGCTTTCAACCACCCCTCACCTTCCCCCTACCCCTCTCAACCTTACCCCAGTCCTAAGGAAGAATGGAGGTTCGGCCAAGGGGATTAAGAAGCAAAGGTGAATCAGCCAAAGCAAATGGAGGGTGAGGTTAGAAAGCAAGATGGAGTTCAGCCAGCAGCCTCAGCTCTCCAGCAGGCAAAGAGCTGAGAGAACAGCCCAGCATGAAGTGCCCAAGCAAAGTGCAGAGCAGAAGTGACCTTATCTTTTGTTTTGCCTTTCTTCTTTACACATCTCAGCAAGACTGTGAGGGAAGTAGACCTCACCATTGTTTTCATTTCTCAGCCTATGATCTAATTCTTCTCACCAAAACATCCCAGCTAGGCTCAAACTAGCACATTAGTTCACAAGATGGCCATTTGAAAATGAATCAGGGTTATGCATCAAGAAGCTACAAATGTACAATTTGTAGATACTTATTAACCACTTTAGAAGGCCTGAAGTCAAAGTTGCAAGAAGATGCTTTAAAAAGGATTCTTTAGTAGGTAGAGCAGTTAAGTAGGACTCCAGCAAACCACTAGTGCTGCTCCCCAACACTCCTGCTTCATACTGGCAAGGTATTGAAAAGAAATTTGTCACAGGTTACCCACCAATATGCATTGATGGTTTTCTGCTGAGTTACCTGGGAATGCTTTTGCATAAATACTCTCTAACTAAAATCTTGGGAGTAGGATTTGAATGTAAGAAGTATTCTCTATGCTAAGTAGCCTGAAGATTCATGCCTTAAATTAGCTGCCCAAATTTATTAGATCCTTGGCTTTGGTCTCTTGGACTTATAAAAAAGGATATTAATAGCAGCCAGGCTAGGAGTTAAATTTATGAATGTTTGCAGAATGCTCAGCTTCTGTGTTGAGCCATTCCTAGTAAAGTCCCTCCATAAATTAATAATTTTGCATTCAATACAGAGATTAAGGAGATGGAAGTGTGAAGACACATGAAATTGAAATCCTTGAGCATGTCCAGAGAAGGGCAACGAGGCTGGTGAGAGGCCTCGAGCACAGCCCTATGAGGAGAGGCTGAGGGAGTTGGGGTTGTTTAGCCTGGAGAAGAGGAGGCTCAGGGCAGACCTTATTGCTGTCTACAACTACCTGAGGGGTGGCTGTGGCCAGGGGGAGGTTGCTCTCTTCTCTCAGGCAGCCAGCACCAGAACAAGAGGACACAGCCTCAGGCTGCGCCAGGGGAAGTTTAGGCTCGAGGTGAGGAGAAAGTTCTTCACTGAGAGAGTCATTGGACACTGGAATGGGCTGCCCAGGGAGGTGGTGGAGTCGCCGTCCCTGGAGCTGTTCAAGGCAAGGTTGGACGTGGCACTTGGTGCCATGGTCTAGCCTTGAGCTCTGTGGTGAAGGGTTGGACTTGATGATCTGTGAGGTCTCTTCCAACCCTGATGATACTGTGAGACTATGAAATAAAACATTTTAACAAAGCCAGGGTTGTTGGATAAAAAGGAAGAAAAATACCCCCCAAGAAACTCGACACCTATCATCTCTCATGACATTACTGCACAATTTATTACAATAAACACATGCAGAGGTGATGAATTTGGGTCATGCAGGCAAACTTAATCCTGGCACATCAAGTTTTGACATATTTGACTTCATAACCTTAAAATTCTTTTAGTGCAGGATTTTTGGATGTAGTACAAGATGTATTTGTAAGACAGCCAAAACCATCTGCTTGAGTAAAGGAAAACCCTTGCATACCACAAATTCACCTGAATTTGGGGTTTATTTATCCAGATCTGGATAGACAGCAAGTATGCAAGTGCTTATTTTGAGGGTTGAGGATTCATTTGTCTGCAATAATTTAGATATCATTATTAACTACAGATATCTGTTCTGTAGTTTCCACTAAAACTCAACACTCAAGTACTTCCCAGACAGTGTGAAAGAGGTCCACAAGTGACTGGTGTGATTAAAGTTACCCTTGAAAGCTTTTAAGGGAGATACATCTCCTTATTAAGTTACTGAGTGAGGAAAAAGAAGGCTGGAAAGTAAAAATAAGATGCAATGTCTGCTTCCAAGTGGTCGGAGGAAAACACATAGAACTAGGTTTCAAGAAGCATCACATTAGCAGTGGAAGCATGAGCAGAATTCATCCTGATAATTTTACTCTGTCTGGCACTTCTTGAAAGATTCCAGCTTGTAGAGTGCATAGGACATTTCATCCTTGCAGATTTTTGTAAGGAACTGAGAATAGGTAGAATCTTCTAAGACACAAACAGGATCTATCCAATTTCCAGTCCAAATGTCTTACACATGCAACAACGTTTAACTATTTGCAGAGCTGAGTTGTATGCATTTAAGGACACTCTCTAACTTATCATCAACATATTTGGAGGGGCAACAGATACAAACTGGAACACAGGAAGTTTCACCTCAACATCAGGAATTTTTTTTTTTTCCTCTGAGAGTAGCAAAGAAGTGGAACAGGCTGCCCAGAGTTTGTGGAGTCTCCTTCTCTGGAGACACTCAAAACCTGCCTGGACATGCTTCTATGTGCCCTGCCCTTGGCGGTCTTGCTTTGGCATGGGGGTTGGACTGGATGATCTCCAGAGGTCACTTCCAATCCCTACAACTTTGTTCTTCTGTGACAGCAGTTTCAGAACTTTAATGCAGTTATGGAGCCATATTTTGTCCTTTGCACTTCATTTTCTTAGATTTTGAGGTAGCCAACACGGGTTCCACCCAGTGTATGAAACTTGGGGTAATCACAGGTTAACAGGGACGCGCACAGCACAGGTGTAGTTTGGCAAGCTTGGTGTTAGACTAGCTCCTGAGGCACGTAGGAAGAAAAGGAGCCAGGAAAAAAAAGGTCTAAAAAGTCACTTTGTAATAGAATATAAAGATTTATTGGAAAGTTGTCAGGCAGGTCCTTACTGGATACAGCAGTGATTTGGACATGAGGATCTAAACGAGGTGGCTCTATGAAATCAAAGAAAACCTTGGTCACAGCAACCACACGTGTTCTTGAGATAAACTGTGGCTATGGGGAGAGGTTGTGAGAGCTGGGATAGTTCAGCCTAAAGAAGAGAAGGCTCCAAGGACACCTTACAGTACCTGAAGGGGCCCTACTGGAATGCTGAGAAGGGACTTTTTACAAGGACTATAGTGCTAAGATGGAAGGGAAGAAATTTAGGCTTGAAGAGGGTAGATTTAGACTGAATATTAGGAATAAATTATTTACAGTGATGGTGGTGAGACATGAAACAGGTTGGCTAGAGAGATTGTGGGTGACTCCTCTCTGGAGATGCTCAAGGTCAGGCTGAATGAGGCTTTGAGCAGCCTGTTCTGGTGGGAGGTGTCCCTGCACGTGGCTGGGAAGTTGGAATGAGATGGTCTTTAAGGTCTCTCCCAAGCCAACCCATTCTGATTCTATAATTCCAACTTCTGTTCTAGTTTACAGTATAAATAAACCTTAGACATCACCTTAGCAGTTATTATTTTTGAAAGCCTAGGAAATGAAGTGCAAAAGCCACTCAATGTAACTCTTAAGTATGAGCAACTAGGTTTTAAATTAATTAAATATTTAAGCACATGCAAAAGTGGTCACATTAAAGCAGTTGTTCAATTTACATGCTACTTGCTGGACAAGCACCATAAATCAACAAGAGTAAGAAAATGCAAAAAAGAAAAGGAGAAATAATTTACATTCTAGCAGTGACAGGATTTTGGCACTCACAGGACTTTCTATTTCTGTTTTCTCGTTAAATATACCACTCAATATGCATCAAGGAGCTTAGTCAACACTACACCTTGTCAAACTAATATAATTATTCACTATCACTAATGCTTTCTACTCCACTGTGTAAATTTTCCTTTTTATATACATCCTTTAAATATCTGCATCTTAAGATTTTGTAAGTCTTGCACATTGGAAAGAAGCAGCACTTTTTTTAATGCTATGGCACTTAGGATTCCTTGAAATCCCCCTTCTCTGATTGCAACAGAGCTACAGGGGCAGGATTCTGACCCTCTGCTCTACACTTGTGAGACTTCACATGTAGTACTGTGTCTAGCTCTGGAGTACCCAACACAAGAAGGACATGGATCTGTTACAGAGGGTCCAGAGGAGGGCCATAAAGATGATCAGAGAGGTGGAGCACCTCTGGCTTCTCAATTCAAGACAGATGTTGAGATACTGGAACACGTCCAGAGAAGGGTGACAAAGCTGGTGAGAGGCCTGGAACACAGCTTTGTGAGGAGAGGCTGAGGGAGCTGGGGGTGTGCAGCCTGCAGAAGAGGAGGCTCAGGGCAGACCTCATTGCTGTCTTCAGCTACCTGAAGGGAGGCTGTAGCCAGGTGGGGTTGGTCTCTTCTCCCAGGCAACCAGCAACAGAACAAGGGGACACAGCCTCAAGTTGTGCCGGGGGAGGTCTAGGCTGGATGTTAGGAGGAAGTTGTTGGCAGAGAGAGTGATTGGCATTGGAATGGGCTGCCCAGGGAGGTGGTGGAGTCACCCTCCCTGGAGGTGTTCAAGCAAATCCTGGCTGAGGCACTTAGTGCCATGGTCTGGTTGA